>JAHZNC010001203.1:0-15665 GCA_027744095.1 Zhuqinia jingwanae
CTTTCTTCAGGATTTCACTGAAACTTGTTGAATGTGTGAAGAACGTGAAAGAGAATCTTTGATAAAATTATCCGCAGCGTGATTAATCGGTACTAAAATGAAATTATTTGTGAATTGAACAATTTTCAATCAGAAACTTTCAACAAGAGTCTATTCTCTCAATAATTTGTCACTTGTACTTGATACGTGTCTGCGAAAAATCAATAACTGATAAATGTTCTCTTTTATACACTTACACGGGTTTACTACACAAAAAGTTATGTAAATGTGGGCTAAAGTAATCAGAACAACTTGTATGCAGCTTTTATTTGGGTTTCGTGCAATAAGGCACGGCGCGGCGGCATCAAGGTAAAAGCCTAATGCACTGATTCAATGTACAATATAATATTTTTTTATATCCCACTTGTTTGCGATATCTCGTTAATACGAGATAAAATGATAATATTTTTCTCTGCCGAAAAACTGATTGATACACAAAACTCTTGTTAAGTTTCTTAATGTATACTATCTTGACTTCTTATGAGTAGTAAGAAAAAAAATAAGAGAATAAAATTCGTGGTAAGGATTGTGTGATTTTGGACTATTAAATAATGTTAGTTGAGAGATTATGAATATTCAATTCAGATCAGAGGTGCTCAGATACACAAAAAAATAGTCAAGTTATTTGTGCAGAGAGAGGAGAGACGCCAAAAGGAACGGTTGAATTGTCAAATTCAAGCCTAACCTTGAGTTCAGTTCTGAAACCCTCATTCCAAGAGACTAGCCGCTTTATATAAGATCTCCTGCTACTTATACCGCGGTAAAGAAAATGGGTAGTTGAATGTTATATTGACTACACATGTAATAATAATAATGCACAGAGCACAAATCGACAGATCATCATGGCTCCTCGCATATTTTACACTGCACTGTCCATAAACATGTATATGTATGTATACATACGTGCATAAAACGATGGCTTGCATCTATGCTATATGTATTTATATATTGCATAAAATATTTTTACAGGTATAACATCATCATCGTGTGTTAAATGCATGGATTTTTTGTAATATAAAATTGATATGAAAATCTATATTTTTTCTTAACCCTTTTCTACCATACCATAATAATACTTATTACCTACTACTCGCCTCATAAATATGGTACTTCAGTGGTTGTCGAAATTATATGGGTAACAATAACTATAGATCTATTATAGTTAGCCTGGTTCTTATTTATATCCGTCATAGCATTTATCATTGATTCTGTCGAATTATGAAGGAGTCGGCATATCACATGTTATAGTTGTAATAAGCTATCTATGTACTGAATGTTGTGTAAAGGGTTGATAATATTTATTTTTACAAGCTTTATTCATGCAAGATATGAATTTTGGAGAAGCACTTGAAGGAGGTAAGATACCACGTACAATTTGAATTAACTATGACACATATATTAGGTATGTGTATAACTCTGATTTTATATTACTTGTTGGTTGAGTTGAGTTCTTACTAGTAGTTGCAACATCGTTTATCTCACATTATATTCGCGTAATAATGAACTATGGAATAGGAATGTGAGCTGGAAACATGCTGTACAATGAAATGCAATGCAAAAGGTTCTTACTAATTAAGCGTGCGCTTCTCTCCTTCATCCTTGGTCTGTATTTATGTATGTATGTGTTTGTGTAAATTATATGCCCACCAACACCCATGCTTTATAGAAGAACACATTTTATAATTGCTGGTCATGAAATACACGTGTAAAATTGGTCATTTCCAGCATGGAAATTTTTGCATAAAGAGTACGAACGAAACAGCATACACAAATGATGCCTTGTCACAAATTTGCCACGCTCCTTTCAGATTCAGAGGAGTGATCAAAGCACGTTTTATTGTCTAAATGATTTGTGACCTTTCCAGAGTTTAATATCCCTTTTTAATAACAGGGAAATTCAAGGAAAGATGACATTTATGTTGGTTAAAGGTGGATTTGGGGAGTTGATCGTCTAACAAAACTTTCACGTGTTGGCCTATGGAGTTTTTTATCAAAATATAAAAATGTGATTTTATCTAGACTTTATGAAATGAAACAGGCTTATTATAAGCTTTGCCGAACTATTCAATACTGCATGTATTTTGGTATTTTGGGCAATTCATAGATCATTTATCCAGCATCATTGAAAGAGCGATTTATTAATTACATCCTTTCAATTCAAAATCATTTACATATGTTTTATTATGTAAATATGTGTGTGTGTCCGCCCAGCAGTTGGAGTTTGACGGTTGAAATGTATCGGGTTGCTTCATGGGGCATATTGCGACTGATTGGCTGAAATGGCAAATTGACATGTAGGAGTGTGACGAGAGTTGTCAGATTTAATACTGGTACTGATTTAGGGTTTGGAAAGACGTGCTGTCATACTTTTCTCCATGGACCAGCTCTCAACTTTGTATAATATTGTACACAATACATACACGGAGTGTCGAAAACTCATGTTTGCATTAAAATGTCCGCACATATTTGTGTACATTTTAATGCATATTGACAGAGTTCGCTTTCGATGCTTTTTTAGATCGTACATGACCGCACACTTGTTAATCAATGTAATTAATCATTTTTCTATCATATAAATGTCCAAATTACGATAATGTGTGAAGAGGTCCCACACATTGTTCAAGAGGTTGATGACAATTTCACGTGAAGAAATGTTTCTTTATATGCATTTTGCTTGCATCACAAGTGCATGTGTATTCCGTATGACATTTTTTCCTCAGACAGTCTCGCAAAGAGGCAAAACGTTTCATGAGACATGGAAAAGAGTGATGACTTGTGACTAAGATAAAAGATAAAACTACAAACTCACACATGACTAATTTTTGCACAGAAGCGGATGAAGAAATTATCTGCGTAGATTGCACATGCATAAATATGACCGATATGATCATTAATGTACACACAACCAACCGTATTACGTAAACCAAATTTCAAGAATCACGCCAGCATGGTTCCAAAGCTATAGTGTATTTTGTCATGTGTTGATATGATTGCAACCACCACACTGCGTCCAATTTTACTCGGTTTTCGTCAAATTGTTATTCTACCGTCATATTAGTAGTGTTGACGTGACTTTTTAGCCAAATTACATACGGAATTAATATTTGTATTTATGTATTATTGGCAAATTCCTCGTTTCCACGAAGGACTAAAATTGTTAGTGCAGAAAAAACGAGAAAAACGGTTATGTCCTGTCATTTCAAATAGTCCGTCATTCATTAATAAAACAAATGGAGCGCAAACAGAATTAAAGGGATACATGGAAAACGCTATATTCACAAAAATGTATTTTTGTACTTACCTTTGCTTTTTCACCATTGGATGGTGGATTGATAGGATTGTTATCCTGGGTAGCATGAATGAAAGCAAAACAAACATTTTTTTGGGGAAAGTTAATGTTATGGTGTGGTAGTATTGATATACTATTGACTATTACACAAACATAACATACACATCGACATCACGCATTACTCATTTAATTAAGACGAAACGAGAAATAATAGATGGTAAGGCAAACAGTAAATAGTTTTTAAAATTGTACGTAGTTAAATTGGTAAATATAAACATTTTTAATCATTCACGTTTGGCTTTTACTACAAATAATTTCCTGATTTTGCCGCATTTGCGTTTGTTAAACCGCTTTTATTGATTAGAGTTATTTTATTGTGAGTATAAAGGTCTTCCCCAAGATAATTATAATTGCTTTATATTGGGAAACAATCGTAAATAAAACAGGAACATATTAATAATAATTGGGCAACTCTAAAATTAGATATGGTTTTGGCATTGATAAGGAGGAGTATAAACACGGTATTCGGAAGAACACAATATGCGGATATAGATAAATATGTACCCAGGAAAACCAGTTCAATCATCTCATATCTTCATAGCTGTGAGTCAGCAGTAATAAGCCACAATTAATTTTATTAAGACCTTTACTAAAACTAATTTAATGTTTCATGGTAAATTTATGTAGCTGGAATTTAGACCATAATAATGTGAAAATTAATAACAACATTATTAAACACATTGAAACACTACACTGGCTAATGGATAAAGCGAGAAGGTAAATAAAAATGTGCGTGGGATGGGAGATGAAATACTTGCAATATAAAATTATAAATAATTATATGTCTTGCTTTAACTGTCGACAGTGCCTCTATATCTGCACAATATACATACGCACATTTATTTACATTAGCCATTCAAAGGAATATATTCAATATTGCTATAAGACAATGCACGCGTAACCTACTTACTGTATACCTATGTATATATATTTCTTTCAATTGATTACTTTGTTCGATTTATTCGTAAAAAAATTAATTGCTTTTGTCTACATTAATACACTTTTGTCGGATTACCTATATAAAGTGAATTATCATGCACCTATAAATGTTTTGCTTCTGTAGATACTAAATGTAATATACGCAGTATAACATGCAATGTTGAATGTGTAAAAGTCAGCGTATATTGTGCATTATGATATCTACCTATGTATAATTTGCATGTATGTAGGTGATATGGTTCTTTGTCCAAGCGTTCCATATTCGATATAACATCATCTCATCTATACATTTGTTTATGCATAAAATGTTTTATAAAAGAATCAATGAAACTGAGCGAAGCAATTAAAAGATTCAATTACCAAACTCTATAAAACAAGTTGCCGATATTGACCTGTATACTTAATTTTATTGTTACCTTCAACCTTAGGCTAATGATTGGGGTAATAAGTTGTTATACTGATTGAATATATTTTTTTTGTCCTTTTATCTTCAAATTATGATATTATAATAACATGTACATTCTTATCTCAATATATGCATTGCGGAGACTTGATCTGATATCTCTATCTATAAGTAATCTATATACCTAGTACAAT
Organism: Zhuqinia jingwanae; assembly: GCA_027744095.1. Taxonomy (NCBI): domain Eukaryota; kingdom Metazoa; phylum Arthropoda; class Collembola; order Entomobryomorpha; family Paronellidae; genus Zhuqinia; species Zhuqinia jingwanae. The sequence goes on from JAHZNC010001203.1 coordinate 4,925, forward strand.
CTCATGTTATTATTAGAGGTACCTACAAGATATAACATTCGGAGAAAACTTACGAGAAAGCATGACGCAGACAATGTAACATAACCTCAGAGGGGAAAATTTAATTTTCTTGCGACCTTGCGAGCATGTAACTTAAAAACTTTTTGTCCTGATTGCTTGGCTAACTCAACTAGTTGCCTCTGATCTCTTTAAACTACTTAAATTGGTTCTTGTATTAGGTAAAGTATATTTGCTTTGCTTCTATATTTATCTACATACATAAATACGCTACGAGTTTGTATTAGTTTCCATCTCCACACACAACTACTTTCATTTCTGTGTATTACATATATGCGTACTATCTACTAGCTTTTACTAGTAGACTTTTACTTAAGATTGTAGATAGTATTTACTCACTGGCTTGAATTAACTATACCTATATTATAGTGCAACCTGAGTGAAAGCTCTATTAGAGGGAGTACTATTCACCTTTTTCACATCATTTTATTCTCATTTCGCAAAATTAACTTTTATAGCTCCATTAAGTTAAATGGGTAAATGTATAATTGTGTATTGTGTAAAATCATTAATTGCTGTAAAGTAAAATATGATGTTATTTACCTGCTGATTTCCTTCGTCACTCTTCACCCCAAAAGTTGATCCAATAGCAGCAGTAAACAACCAGTGCAAGTAGAATTACATTTCTTGAGTGAAAATGAAACCTGCTATTCTATTATCTATTCGTGTTATTAATTTTATATACATTTTTTTTAAATCAGCTAGTTATGCAGATATACATAATATAAAATATACATACCGACATGTCGGAAATCTTCACTCCGTTGCAAAAACGAATTACTGTTGGTTATTTCTTTTTGAAACAAAACGCTCACACAGGACTTTCAACAAATTGTGCTATTTTGCCTAGGCAAACGACACATAAAACACGATCTTTTAATAGTGGTAATCTTTAAGTAACGTTGTAAGTTAGTAAGTTGTTGAATTAGTTGAAAGCAGTTTTAGTTTGAACAAATTCGTTGGTTTTACGGTACGATTCCAACAAGGACGTATTAGGTTCATTCAAATTTTGAAATTTAATTTTTGTGTAGTATTAAACTATGGACCTGCAAGTTACTGATATCATTGGACGCACATCATTTGTTAAATAGCTACTTTCTTGAGATCCGGCAAAGTCACACATTGATTTGGATAGTTGAAAATGTGTACAAACAAACCATTACTGCTTTAAAAAAAATCCTCTTTACCGCAAATTGAAAATCGGTGTAAAAATACTATAATTCTTGATTAGCACACGAAAGGAAAAATCTAATACTGATGGAGAATGGGTTTTGTACAAGAGCTTTGTAGAGAATGAAACAGCTTTCCCACATTCCAGTTTATCAACACGAAACAAAAATAAACTCGTGATGAGAACGAAACCCTATATAGCATTTAGCCTTCCCTTCCCACATAAAAATATAATATACCTAACCAAAGGTTTGTTTGGTAATTTTTGAAAATATACACATACGTATATAACATGTACACACACACAAGATGTAGTAGAAAGAAGCAGATATATTATGTGTATGGGGAAAGTTTGCAATATTTTGGCATGGTTTTTACCTCATGCTAAACATACGCATGATGTGGAATCTAGTCATAAAAAGGTGGCTGCTGAGAAAAACAAGGCTATACACTTCTCCAAAAAGAAAAACTCTCCAGTATTAGTGGTGGTTGTTCTATGGTAAGGGTCTGAAAAAGTTCTTGTGTTTGAGACGAGCATAGAAAAAGCTTCTACTAGAACGACGATAGTTTCCGGTACACAGGAAGCTCTACTACTACGTCGCTTTTACTACGCGCTACTCAAACACACAAGAACATTTTAGTCACGAGGAGGATCAATATAACCTGGAACTGCGTTGTGCTTTCCACATGTATATACATATGTACCTATTTACATGTACCTTTATGTTTACTTTTGCAACTTTCATAGGAATGGCATGTTATAACAACGGCAAAGCCATTATAATTTATAACATTTAAACTTCCATTAGATATACATACAGTCGTATATGTATATGTTTATGCCCACGGGAGGGATATAGCCGCACATATCATTTAATAGTTGATGCTTTAATGCTATCGTGGCATTTTATGTCATGCCGATGTTCTGCTTTGTGCATAGTCGTAATAATGTTTTGTTTCCCATTCTGCGGGGGTGTGATTGACCATGTAGCGATGTATCCCCATTCTGCCTGATTTGTGGCTACGGCAAATGCACATACAAAATTCCATTTGATGTGATATAACAGTAAAAATAAATTGATCATGAGAAAGCTCAAATTGTTGGCAAGTGGTACGACTTGCTCGGTTTGTCGGTGTGAGTTTAGTTAGGTATAGATGGGCATATATGTAAATGTTAAAAGTATTGCCAATTTGGCGATTTGCTCCATTGCTTTCCCCACGGCAGTTTTATATTTACACGCTACACGCCAAAAATATATACTTGGTAAGGGTTTAATGGCTAGTTCAAAATGAAGTTAAGTATGTTTTGATCTAATGCGCGCCCTTTTTCTTAAGAATTGTTTTGACATGCTTAATTGAAAAACTGACAACATAAAAATATCAGGATTTTCATGAATATGCTTACGTTTAAACTTATTTCAAGTCGTATAAATTTTAGGAATAGCTGATTGATTCAGCCTTATTTTCAACTTTAGTCCCAAACAAAACGTGTAATTAAAAATATTAATAAACAAATACTTATACATATTATTACTCACTTTAATAACTCCTTTCATCAATACTTTTCATCTTTCTTCTAAATATTGATTTGTTGCAATATAAAGAAAAAAGAATTTTATACAGAGAGATTATTTTTCTGTTTATTTTATCATTCTAGGTATGATGAGTTCTCCTTCTCTGGATATATGTGCATACCTAAGTAGAATAATATACCTGTTTACTGATCCCACATGGATTCTCCCACATTGCATGTCTGTTCTAGTTATTTTTTTATTACTACGATTGTAACGTTATCGCTACCCTTCCCTTTTTAGCGTTTTCCCATTGGCTGAGAACCAAGGCGGAGCATTCGGCAATTACATCGGAAGAAAGTCATCTGCCTAGCTTGCTGAAAGTGCCAAATTTCATGACGTAAGCAGCCGAGTGACGCCAGACAAACATTTATTTGCCCTTTGCCAGCGACTTTGGTCATGCAGAAATATTTTTTTCCATTTCCAACTTGTTATATATGCTATTCGCTACATTAAGCATCTTGAAAATATTGTAATTCTATACTAAGTATTTTCTGTAAGACAGCCATCTAATTTAGTTGACAAATTTTTTTTCAGGGGTGTTTGCAAAAAAAACGCAATTTCTGATGATAAACCTAGGCTCAATAAAAATGGTCGTTATGAATTAAGAGTGATAAGTCATGCCAGAAATTTTTCAATAAATTTATCCAGATGGTGGTGACCTATGAATTTGTTCGTAATAAATTGTTGTTGCATGTGACGTACAACATATATTCCTTCTTTAAACGTTTTTGTTAACATGAAATAACAGAGCATCTGCTTATTTTTAAACGATAAGCATGGACTTTAATATTGTAATAATAATACATTTAACAACAATTCCCCACATCACGGTGTACATATTATATCACAAGCTACGAAACAAGATGGTTGCAAAAAATGACTGACACAATGTGATTGCATAACCATGAATTTGAATTTCGGAAACTCAACCAACACATTTTAATGTGTATATGTATTGTCACTGGAACTAAGGAAACATAACTAACACATGACATGCATGATTATCATTTTAATTGACCATAAATGCTAAGTACCTCCAATTAACTTTTATATGCTAAAATGTTGGGTTGACAAAAAAAGCCGAAGACAACAGCAAAGAGAGTGCAAATGCATAATACTGTTTAATGACTAAATGTGAGACGGTGATAAGCAGAGTCATGCAATAAAAAATGATGGGAGGATCATCAAGACGAGAAAAAAAATGCAGCTGTAAATTTCCATACGGGTGTGATGCTGTTAAAATCCAGCACAGAATATAAAATAGTCATTTACGGACAGAAGAATATGTACCTATGTTGAATGGTATATCTCGAAATTTAATGTGAGCCGACGGTAACAAGTGCACATGGACGGCTGGTTTTTGATTCCGTTTGTTTGACACGAGATTGTAGGTAGATGTTTTTGGTGTTTGTCTTTTAATTTCCAACCATTTTGAGGCGCATGTACATAATATACTTATTGTTTGTCTAACAACTTTTATGCATTGATAATAATTCCAAGATATCAAGTAAATTACACTTCAAAGCGAAGAAGGCAAAAAAATTGTGCACATACGATGTAATTTTCTCTATACATAATTGTCATTGTTCGTGAAGAGAAGTACACATGTATACACGTTTTGTTTTCAAGTACACAAAAATTGTGCAATATACAATGCAAGACGGATTACTATATATCCATATGAAAACAATACCATCCTTCTGTCTCAGCCAATGAGCGTGTTAGCTCATTGGCAAACCTTAAAAAATGTTTTGCATGCGATATTTTTTGTCTTCTTAGCTTTCCTTCCATATCGGCAGATACAGATGCACTCCATCTCCATTGCATTTTTGAACAGTAGGATGTTCTTAAAGCTTTGATTGATGCATGTATATGCACCTACGTAGTATGTTGTCAGTTAAGTAATTATACTTTAGGTTCAAATATCTTTTTCAGTTTGTTGAGAGACTCTGTCTACAACGAGATACGTAATACATATAAACTTTTATGCAAATGCATTAAGAACAATCAAGAAATCACATGAACTGGGCTGAATAAAAAGTTTTGCGTAGTTAGCAATTATAGCAAGAGTTAATGACAGGCTGATGCATTTTTTATTTATTTTTATCGTACGATGAAAATGATGGAAAGTATTTACAAGACAGCAAAAATATTATGCACTTTGGTGAAGATGATGATTAACATTTCAAAATGTTTATGTTAACGCCTATCTCTTGGTTGGTCATAAAAATAAACGGAGCCATTAAAATGCGATTATGATTATATTACCAGCCAGCCAAATTTTACCAACGCACAAAATAGAATGATAGGTTTTCTCGTACAGATAACGTACACGTACGCCAAAAAAAAAAACAATATTCCTACACAACACATTTTTTTGTCATATGCCTACTTGCAAAGTACGCACATATTAAATCTGGAATTATCCAGTACCGCAACTGGATTATGTATAACTTTCTCAAATGATTAAAATGAACTTTTTCTCTCTGCAGTTTAGAAACTGATGAGGGTTTTTTAAAACTTATATGCAGCATGTAATACTAAATTGATGAAAAATATAAATAAATAAAGTCTTACTACGTGTCTTGTCGTTTGTCCTCTGGTGTAAATTGGGTAGGTGTCATCTCTAGTAAAATCTGAAGAGGAGGATGCATTGGACATGAAACCATGCTTTTCCGGAACGTCCAAGAAGCGTATCGTTTGAACACCTTCCTCACCTCTATTTAACGCTCTGAGCTCATCACCGGGTCTCTCTGGAGATAAATCTCTTTCCATTTGTTGCATTGTGGTATAGGAACAGACAACTTGAAATTTCTCTGAAANTATCGTTTGAACACCTTCCTCACCTCTATTTAACGCTCTGAGCTCATCACCGGGTCTCTCTGGAGATAAATCTCTTTCCATTTGTTGCATTGTGGTATAGGAACAGACAACTTGAAATTTCTCTGAAAAACTTGTGTATCAATGGACGCTGAAAACTGGAATAACAGTAACTTATATGCAGTTGGAATTTATGACCCACTCTCAACACAAGAACGCGTGGCTATGTTTACCCACTCATATTTATAGAGTTTTTTCTTGATGGTGAAACTTGTCCGCACACTCTATAATTTCAAAATGTCAGAGCTGGAAATGTTCCAATTCAGTATGGTTCGGAAGTATCAAATGAATTCAAGATTTCGGGGTGAACCAAAGATGATGCAAATGCACGGGAATGTTATAGCGCACGGATAAATCACAGTGCTATGATTTTTTGTAGATGGAAGTAAGATTGTTGTTAGCTGAACACTTCTAGACACGACTGCTCAGACAACTTTGTCAATTTAGAATGCTAATATTTGGAGAAGAACTCAGAATTTGTAGGACTTTATCCTGCATTTTGAATATTCAAAATGATTTCTCGTACAAAGATGATCATGAAACCAGCATAATTGCTTCTACGCGTTTCCTATGCATCCAAATTTTCCTTATGGGATCGGGTGCAAGGAGCACATGATGTTTTGTCATACACATGCCACAAACCGGGCATCCTCATCAGCAGACATTAATATGTACATGGCCATACGATCATACACGTTCCAAAAATATAGTTCACATAATTCAATTGCACCAAAATTGCCTTTGACGGCTCGAGAGCTTATAGACTAATGCTCATGTTATAGGGTAGTTTTTCACCTTGGCTTTGACTGACGCTATATAGGAATTTTTAACTATGGTTCGGAACTTCGGACATCGTTCGAACATACACGACGACGAGGTTGATTCATGTTTACGTTGCTGAGTTTTGGCATTGTTTCATGTGAATATCTTTCGTACATGAATCATACATTTGCCTGGATGATCGCATGACAACATTAGATTTGCACCGTACGTACACACTACACACATGCAAACGTAGTAAATCTCCTAGTAATGTTCGAAAGTATGATGTTGAGTTCAGACTGCATACGGAAATGTAGCAGGAGATCCGCCTCTGCCAGGAACAAATTAAAACCGTGCATTTTGCAAGAGAGAGGCGTTGGATGGATTTGCGTCATAAAGTGCAGTGCCATTGTAGTAAAATGTGGCAAGAGCATGAAATTTTAAAGGCATGTATAATTGTATACTTCCACAAAAACAATTTACCTACCTACCTGCTTATTGACAGAAAGTATTTTTTACCAACGACTTTATTTATTGTGACTATAAATAGCTTTATCCGTACAAGTAATATTGTAAACCCGTAATTTGAGGCAAGGGTGCTGTTCACCCGTCTTTACGATGTCGATAGTTTAAACAAAATCGTTTATTTACCTTAGTTTATGGAATAAGTATCATGATTTCCTGACATGGTTGTTCTAGTTCTGCTGGAAACTTAAATGTTTCCTACACGACATCTTTCAGAACCCAGCTTAACAACCTCTTATCGTAATAAGCAACTTCTATTCATTATGCCGTTTCGCTTATTACGGGAATTAAACATTGGAACGTGCACTCTGTATGAAAATTTTATAAATGGTCAGTGATATTAAAAATTATGCTTATTTTACATAATGGTAAGTAAACATTTTGCATGGAAGAATGTGATCGATGTCAACGAAAAAATTTGGGATAGCGAAATATCTACAATCTACACACAAATTAACAAGATTGATTTTACTCAAATAGCGAACAAGATTTTATTAAAAACCGATGTTACTTTACATAATAATCTGTTTACAACTTGAGTTTTGTTCTTCTCCAATGACGCCTCTTAGCATTGTACCTGTTAACAAAATAGTATACAAAACCAAGTTTTACTAAAACTGTACCTACTAAACAAAACGATGTAATGATTGATTTGATAAGCAGTAAATTAGTACACAGACTGCAAATAAATACAAATCCATTATCATTAAAAACTCACCTCAAACTAAGTTCTAAATACAATTAAATACACCGACAACATGAATAATATTTTTTGTTGATTTGAATGACATGACGTCATAAACTTGATTCCATTTTTCGGTTTAAAACGTATTTAAAACTTTAAATCACTAACACAATAATAATTTCACAATGATGTTGTTAATTTTAAAATAGACACTTACCATTTTAGTGCCCCAATTGCAATTTTAATCAATAATTAACTACTTTTGAAAAACAGTTCAAATTAACTTGCCCAATGTCAATACACTGAAAGAAGTCTGCAGCACGTTGCTTTCTTGTATTTTACATTTGAGATTAGCTTGAATTCAAACTAGCGCATACACATCTCATGTTACAATCAATTCAACAGAGATGGCTCTTGGGTCTTTGCCTTTGTTGACGTGTTATTAGGTCGCACTGAATCTCTGTGAAAATAGAAGCACATTGCCCCAGCGTACTTTTTTCCATTGCATTTCATTGTTTTTCAAGTTCACCTATTGATGATGCCAAATATTAGAAGACTGAGTTCAATTAAAGTAATTAAATGACATTCCACACTTCCTTCGCTACATAAAAACATAAAAAAAGAATGGTATTTACCCAAATACTATTGAATAATGATGTAATTACACGAAAATGAAAGTTTTCCCGTTAATTATACAAGTATGGATCAATGTTTTCTTTTTCCAAGCAAAGCACTTCTTGTTGAAAGGAGAATTTATGAAACAGTGTTTCGTTTTATGTTACTTCAATATTGCTTCCATTGTAAACTTCCTGCCGAAGTTATCAGGTAAAAAGAAATGCATCCTTATGATATCAGTTTTGCCAGTTCTGTTGTAGAGCACACGCGATGGAGGACAGTGTTTTATCTCCTTACTTATTATGTATGCATACCCATTTTCATACTTTTTGCAACGAGAAAGTAGTGAAAGTCTTGGTGCGGGTGCTGTGTGTGTCTGTGGCATGGTGTTCATTTGTCAATGCGTATTTTTTTACCACTGTTCTTCTGTGTTTTTTATTTTGGCTATTTACTTTTAAATTCACTGTGCAGTTGCATTTTAGTTTTTTTACGACGACTTATTCCAAAGAACTCAGAATCTAAAGGCTGACTGGTATAGTGTAGTAGGTCTATTTCTCCGATATCTCTTAAATTCACGTGGAAGTCAGGCAGACAGCAACACAGCAGCAGACATAAGGCTAATTTAAGACATAAGATAAACGGCATGTTCTGTACCAAAACAGGGCCTAGTAGTTTCCTGTAATTTCACACGTTTACAATGTGTTTCTTCCTTCCACAAAAAGTCATTCGGATTTTTGTGTGCTAGTCTTTTTTCCAGTGTGTATTCTCCGTGTTTCCAGTTTGTAAAACAGTTTGATTTTCTCCCCTTCACCATATATATGTAGCCTGCAACAAAGCAGCATTTACACGTTCTTCGCCTGTCAGACAGGACCAGCAACGCTAGTGAACTATTCATGAAGCTCTAAATTAAGTATATGCCAGCTTAAGAAAAAGAACGAGAGAGAAAAATGTGTTGTTTTAATGGACTGATCTTTAATGCTCTTATATGTCAGGGTTGGTTTAGCGTTACACTAGCGGTAAAAACAGTTAACATGCAACAAAAAAACCTTTGGCTTGAGATTTGTGTAGACTGCCATTCATTTAGCGTTTGTGAAGAGATGTAATTTTTTTAAAGGAAAAAATATACATTCACTTACTTTACATCGAGTGGAAAATACATAATACTATGAATTTGTATCTAGCGGAAAATTATATGAATATGTTAAAGCAAAGTAGGACTGCATGATATAAAACATGGAAATACCTATATCCATAATTCCAGGTGAGTGACTACTTTGACATTAGATACGATAGATTGCTAGGTTCATTTATGTAATAATAATAATATGCATTTTCCATTTCCTTTTTTTTCGCAGTGAATATGAAAAAAAATAAAAGAGCTGCCATATATCTTTTATGAGTAAAACTGACAAAACACGTTGTTGTTGTTGTTTTTATAGTCCATGGTCTATACAAAAGCATGTAATTCATCATAATACAATATTGAGAGCATTCCAAGCCTTATTCCACATGGGACTTTCTAAAACATCACAACAAAAAATGTTCCGTCTTGTCATAGCTCTTCTGCAAAGTTTTCTACGCTTACCATTTCACCCATTATGCATACCCGTCCATTATACACTGCTGACTATGGACTACTTTTGGCGTTTTCGCTGACCGTAAACTAAGTTTTTATCGCAATTTCAGTCCATATTATAAAAAGCAGAGCGTGTGTGTATGTATGTATGGATGATAGAGTTGCATGTTCGGGTAAGGTATAACAAAGAACACAACATATATAGTCAACAAAACATTACTGTGTGAACAAAATAATATTGACTTTGTGTAATGTTAAAAAATACTCCGGCCAGGTAGTTGCCGTTTATTTGGCGTACGTTAGTCATACGCTACAACGTTCCGTTGTTCATATGAAATGGTGTGCCATGCATGTCGCAGGTAGCTTCATAAAAAATAATATCGGTTTTCTATTTAATATTCATCAACCCAAGACCCAAGTTCCCAGTCACAGTTTATTTCTTGTGCGCTTTTTTTTGTCAAGAACTCGTTTGGTGAAGAGAAGTGTTTTTTTTCTCCGTTTCATTTGGTATGCAAAATATAACGGATTTCACTGGCTTCTTGGTATAATAGTGGTATATGCATATACGTATTGTACTTGTGAAAATTAGTGTTTCCAAAACCATCATCGTACCGTACTGTTCTGTTACCCTGCCTGTGACCCTTTCTGATTTGATTCATTATAAATTGTCAGTGTTTTTTTGTACTTTCGCCAAACTAGCATTATTTAATTACTCCAGGCTTTTTTATTACGTTCTTGTCAACGACCGTCAAGCATTGTCTCATGGCTTGATTAAGTTTAAACACAGCGTTGATACAAATTATTTCTATTAAAACTATAAATATGCACCTATAGTTTTGTTAGCAATACACAGAGCTTGCTCATCTGTTGTCAGTAGATTTCTGGCAACCTGCAAGT
>JAHZNC010001204.1:0-12706 GCA_027744095.1 Zhuqinia jingwanae
GAGATCCTCCAAATGGGTTTGTCTTGTAATAATAAATCACTCACATTTGAGGATAATGATTGAGCATTTGTGAATTGAATTTTATAGATACAACATACATATGTATGTAGTTGTGTATGAGAAGATGGTATTCAATTTAGATACAGTGAAACCGAATCACATAAACTCTTTCAACTCCACGAGTAATTAATAACTCATGACTCACGAATTAAACAGCGCGTAAAGTCATGATTTATGAATAACATAAAATAACTTGAAATGAAGATAACCAACTATGCCTTGCACTTAAAAATTATTGCACAAAACATAGGAAAGTAATGCACATCATAGAACGGCAAAAAGGAATCTAGACAACAAACTCAAGGAAACCACAGGAAATTAAACACGGACGGAACCTTTTACTCAAACTTCAAAGCATATTACAATTCCGAGTGTGCTAAACTAAATTCACCCTCATTAATTAAAGGGGTCTTCCGAACGAATCTCTCGAACACCACAAATCACAGTCGTTGCTGTTTACGTGTTGTTAATCAAACAGCGATCACAGCTATGTACCTACTTACTTGCGTTTTACCTTGCCTATTAGGTAAAAGGCAAGTAAGTAGGTACATAGCTGTGATCGCTGTTAATCAAATGGATGATGATTCATCATTGATGAAATTCCACCTCAACACGTTCAGTTATGCACCAAAATGCTTGAAATTTTGCATGAACATTATCAGGGAAGAATGCGCTCATGTGACTCGTAGAACTTTGTGTTGAATGGTTTTGCAGTTGTCAGCAATTAAACATGTGAAAGTTTTTTTGATCTGAGAAAACCAATGGTAACATCAAAATCATTTTATTTTCAACAACCGATATGTAGCATGTTGCGGTGCACGTTCATCTCCTCAATTTGACTAACATATCACATGTGAATTCTTGTTGCGATGTTCCAAAGATTTCGTTTAAAGTTTTCCTTAAAACGCCACACTTGTATTTGCCCGTTAGGTTTGTGGAGCCAAAAAACATCATCCATATAGATGCCTGGGGTTTGAGGTTCCCAGACACAGAGTCTCTTATCCTGCTAATGCCTTTTCTAAAAATTAAAAGTAAATTTAAAAAAGGAAAAACTGTTGGAAAGAGGTGAAGGTGACAGTAGAAATAAACATAATGGTGAAAATACCGAATGCGAAGTACTGGTGACAAATAACAAAATAATTTGTTTTATACCTCAACACAGCCGATTAGAAACGCGATTGAGGTGGGTTTAATTAAAATTAAAGTGATGTGTAGTATGTCTTATCGCTTGCTATTATGAAATTTATCACGTCTGTTTTTCATTGTTTTGTGGATTATAAGTACATGACAGAATGATATGCTTAAAAAATGTATTTCATCGAATTTCAGAAAGCTAAAAGTTTTTTTTTGATGAAATTGTCAGAGTTGATATTTAAGATTATACTAGTTGGTGAAACTTTCTGAACGAAACCTATGACCTATTTGCGTTTCTAATCGGCTGTGTTGACAGATAAAACAAATTATTTTGTAATTTGTTTGTGCACATCAGCACAGGCATTCGGAATTTTTACTATAACATTACGTAAGACTTTCCAGCGAGCGTTACAGCTTGGAGTTTTAAATTCCATCATATTTGATTCTAATCTGTAAGAACTCTCTTTTTTATTAAAAATTTGATCGTCAAAAAGTGCGTAAACCGAGCAGTCGGTCGACGTAACTTGTTTTAACATAAGAGGTACGATGACTTGCAGTCCGGCGTTCCGAAAATATACTAGACTGTTCATAATTAGTCTAATTATTAGGCAGATAATTGGGGTTTTAGCGTGCCAAATCAACTTTGATAATTTTGTTCAGAAGATCTTTAAACAGAACTGACCATGTTGCCTCTTTTTGCTACCAATTTCAATTCACACATCGAAACCGCATGTTGTCATGTTTTAATGAGTTTTTATACCATTCAGCCATCCATTTTTAATTATTAATTTTAGTACGCCAATAAACCAGTTTCATGACAACTTCTAAAAATTTACAATAGTTTAGTGAAGTTGTGGCCTATAGTTTTTTATTTATTTCAATAAAATATTTAATTTGCAATATTAGTATTTGTTTAAACCCCTCAACTTGCCTTTAAAAAAACAAGGGAAATCAAATAGTATCAAGCAACAATGAAAGCCTACAAGCATCATCCTTTGTTGTTTTCTGCCGCTTTCTTTCACCAAACTCATGTCAAACCTGTATTCTGTTTCGTACATAAACTACACACATGACAGCATGCAACACCATCGCATTCCAAAGTACACGTATATACCTTCCAACGTTAAATCGTCAGTACAAACTAACACATCCGGGCATACGCTCACACACTAAATTTCTCCGGTAACTATCACAACACACCGTACCTTCCTCACGTTAAAATCCTCTCATATACATAAACTCTAAACAGCATACCTTCATACATTCAAACTCCCATGATTATAAACATAAGGGGTAAAAATACCGAATGCCAGTGCTGATGTGTACGGACAAGCTATAAAATAATTCGCTTTATCCAACAACACGGCCGATTAAAAACGCAGAGTTCATGCGTTTCACCAAGAAACTAATCTTATGCATACCACCGTAAAATTAATAGNAAAATACATAAGAGATTGTTCACCCACTTACCCCACTCCATACCTTCACACATAAAAGCAGTCAATGTAGACTCCGCCCACCTCCCCTCGCATTCCCCAATCAGGTTACTTCATCCCATGCAACCACCTCAAAATCTGAATACCACAATGTACAGCAGCGGTGAAAAATAAAAGTTTACGCGGGTGATCTCACAACCGAATGGATGATCATCTGTGTCAGCAAAATATAAACATTTCTTCATGCACCCGAGAGATGAGTGAGCAGATGCATTTTTACACAAGTACAAATGTTGCTTTGTCTCTTCTCTCAACAAAAAAATTCTTGTTTCTGAGGGGACAAGATGCATGCACGCAGGAAATCATTGAAATGATGCGTGATTTAAATTGTTGCACATTTAAAACTTAATTTTGAATATAAATATGGGGGAGGAATGTGTTGTAAATTAATTATGACCTTGAATACTGATAAAAAATAAATAATTTGTAGATGAATTGATTGAAAAGGGATTTGAAAGGAAATCCTAATTAAGTTTTAGCAATTGGGTAGATTACACAAATATGATTTTTTTAGGCAATAGTTAATTAAAATACATTACTATTTATTACGCAAAATTTCATCCCACTGACTACATATATTCAACAGTAAATATAACAGCACCACATTGATATATGATCACTTTATCATCACCATAGCGTTTACGCTATTCATGGCCAAACGCTTAAAAAATTGATTACGGATGAAGGTATCAATCAGCGTAATGCACTGCACTGCACACGTGTGCGAGTAGTACACTCTGTTGTGCTATTCAGATAATCACGTTATGTCAACAGCTTTGCTTTGATGATGCTTGGGATTGGGAATGATAATGATGCTCAAATACTCAGACACAATAAGTGATATATATTGACCGACTATTTAACTGTTGATGGTACTTGATAATGTGCAAAGTGCACGTGAACAGGTGTGGTGACGATAAAGCGGTGTTTAAAATTTAAACCTACAAACAATGATGTGGAATGCTATGAAATTTATTACACGAATAACAACTCCGACACTAAATTTCCACTGTTCAACGATTAAACATTTTTATTTTAAACTCTTCCAAGTATTTCAATGTTTGTATATATACAAATATTCGTTTTTTTCATACAACTTTTAAAAGTTAAAAACCGAGAAACATAACACAAGAAAATGATTTTTATCCAACATGATAAGTTCAACGACACATTCAGCGAGAAAATATACAATGTAAACATAATGAAATAAACTAGTTTAAACTCTACAACCTAAAATCAAGAAAAAGATACTCTTTTTACATATAAATATGTAGGGATTTTAAAAACAACTTTAATATATGTATTGTTTTTTCACGCGTTTCTTAAAATACATAATAAAAATCTTTGTAAATATAACGATTTTAACAAATAACTTAAATTTTTTTTCTTTTTGAAAATTAACCAGATTGTACTAAAATATGTTTTTAATTTGCTTATAAATTATAATTTTTGTTAGGTAACTGAGAAGACCGGATTTTAAGTATTTATATCATCGACGCAAATAAAGAAATCTTTTTAACAAGCCTATCCTCCAATTAGTTAAAAAAGCAGTAAAGAAAAAAATGTGTAAGATCACGTATATAATTTGTAAATTTGTTTATATCAACTAGTTTTTTAAATATTATTTGCACTTTCATTCAAAATGTGTTTCACGATCAAGTAAAACGCTAATTCTATCTCTGGGGCTCTCTCCTCGTGCTACATTACAAAAACGACAGGCTTCATGTTAAAAAATACTATTGTGATGTTTTTTTTTGGTTCTCTTGTGTAATACCGCGTGCACGCAGGTTAACTCTAATTAATTTTTCATGCAGCTTGAGTAAGCAGGATTTGATATCTCTTACCATTTTTTTTGATGTGCTTTCCATTAGCACTTTTTTTGTAATGAAACACATGCTTTGTTACTCCGGGTAAATTATATTAAATGCTTAAATTAAATAAATGATTTATAAAGGTCGCGCGAGTACAGATGCGCGTCAGAGTACTATGTTCACTCCCCATCACCGAACAGGTTAACGATACCCTCGTCAGCACCCAACGCGAACTGGAATTCGGCGTCGTCTAGGTCGAGCATCGAGAAGCCGTCGTCGGGAGATAACACACCTGAAAATCACAACAATCAAATCCGTCAGCACAAACCATTGAGCAGTGAAATTATAACAAACATCAACACTAACGGTCGTGAACCTCACCTCTCTCAAGTTTAGTTGAGAACAACCCTTCGATATCATCGTTCTTAATCAGCTCATCAACTGACGAGCTTGTGGAGCGTGTGGATGGGCTTGGTTTAGATTGCTGAGATTGGCTACTTCCAGGTTCCTGAGGGGATCCTCCTAGCTCGTCGATTTCAGGGCACAAGTATACACCTATTTCTCCTCCCTCCGACTTCAAATGCATCTGGAGACCCTGTAAACCCAACAACAACAAAATACCGTTAAATAACACGTTAAAACCCTCACCCCCCTACGATCATTCCAATTGGATTTTTCTGAAAACAAACCTCTCCAGGTGGTGGTACAACTAGAGCCGTCTCCGGAGGCGCCTTGATCAAAAGCAGAGTTTTCTCCTTGTACTGTGGGATGGTTCGGATGTCGTTATGAGTCAAGTACGCCCAACGCTTCTCTTCCGTCATTGAACGCATACCCGTCTCTAACGACTTGATAAAAGAATCAATCTGCAAAACCACAAATCCAAACATGAGGTTATCGGTTCAAACAAAATCCCCCCACCTCAACGAAAGGAAACCCACCTGATCCTCCTTCTTCTGAAGAACTGAGATTTCCTTTTCCAACCTCCTCCGCTTATTCTCACTTTCTGTACAGGCCCCAGATAATTTGTCACTGTAAACATAACAGAGCTAGTTAATTACTCGGTTCATGCCAAAGAATACAAGAAGTTTCATTCACCCAAATAAACTCACGATCAACGTGACAAACCTCCTGGTCAATGCCGAAAGTGAAGAGTCAAGTCGTGTCTTTTTCGGCTCTAGGTCTAACTTGCGTTTTGCATCTGGCTTCTTTGGTGTCTTTCTGATAATTGACGGATTTGCTGCAAACACAAAAGATGAGCATAAACAACAGAAATGAACAGACACTTAATCAAAAAATGAATGAAAACAAACCTTGCGGGGTAGTGTTAGGACTCTGTTCCCCGGTCCCAAGCAAAAGTAAAGCCTCAGTAGCCTCCGTGGTCTCAGGCGTGACATAAATATCCCTAATATGCTTAAACCCCCCACTACTCCCAGCTGAAGAACTTCCAGCGACGGCACTCCCGATAACCTGCCCCCCTGCTGTAAAAT
Organism: Zhuqinia jingwanae; assembly: GCA_027744095.1. Lineage (NCBI taxonomy): Eukaryota > Metazoa > Arthropoda > Collembola > Entomobryomorpha > Paronellidae > Zhuqinia > Zhuqinia jingwanae. The sequence goes on from JAHZNC010001204.1 coordinate 5,989, forward strand.
GATACCCCCCACCACTGCCAGGAGGTCCATTACTCGTGCGGATATTCCTAACAGGCGTCCCAGCAATTATCCTCTGCTGTGCACTGGTCAGAAAGCCATCAGGCGTTATAAACTGAATCGTTGTTGTAGTCCCATTCTGATGATGTGTTTGGAACTCAATAGTTCCGGTACTGGTCGCTGTAGCTGAGGTTGAAGTTGAAGGGCTTACTGATAAGATCGACGAGTTATCAAATGTTATCGGGGTTATGTCCAGGTGGTTCGTAGACGGCACTATAGTCTGTTTCGTTCTCGGCATTTTGTGTATCGTTAAGTCACTGCGGAATTATCACATCAAATAATCAGCCAAGCATATACAAACAACGACAACAACAAATAGTGAATCAACAAACAAACTTACGTTCCGTTTCCCTAATAATAGTCCTCCTCCGCTTACATGTACCCCACACACCAACACGCAAATTTTTAACCTACTCAACTAACTGGCAAAAAAACTAACAAAAAAAGTAACACAACCCAGTATATCCCTGTTAAAAAACCCAAGCAGCTTCTCCAAAAAAAAAATTTCTCCGTAAAACTCCAACAGAGCAAAAGTTTAAATCGGACCCTTTACTACACACACCAAACACAAAGGATGTGCATATCCTCTTCACAATAAATATAACCTACCCTTAGAATATAAAAAACCCACCCCTTGTATGTGGCTCAACAACGCAGAGGCAAGGAATTTGGTGGATAGAAACCACCGTAGTGGTACAATGAATGGATAGTTCAAGTGACGGAGAAGAGAAGGACTGACAGAAGAACCCTTATATGTCTTAACTGTATAGGAATGTCCTGTGTACGTACTCACTGGACTAGTTTAGCGTGTATTCCTTTCGAATCAGGATGATTTTACTGTGGACTTTGTCTACAAAGGGCTCACGTTAGCCTGGACTTTTTAACCTAGCCCCTGATTGTTTAACCTACACACCTATGGTTCTGAGGTGGATGCTCGTGCTAAAAAGAATCTTGTGAATACTCATATGTTTAGAAGAAGCGAAACCCTATCACTAGTCTCCATGCAACAATCCCATTCATCTGCTTTCGATTTATTTAGTAACCTGGCTAACCTTTTAATTAATCCCCAGTTTAGTCTATAAAAATGCCCGATTAAAAATATACGCAAGTACAAAAACAACAACTCTCACAATGCAGCGAGATAACATTCAGACATTCGACTTGAAAGGTAGAGCCTCTTTCTTGTCTCTCAAAAAAAGTTGTCCATATGCAAAAGGGGGAATTATTTTATTGGTGCTGGGTTATATGAAAAAAAGGCTTTTAACACTACACACACGTTAAACAAATGCAGCAAACACACAAGAATGAGCTACAGGCTTCAAGTACAATACGCAGGCAGATATATATACGCTCTCTACGATATCTAGTCAACTTGCTTGCGTTTGTTCAGAGACGGACGGACGGGGAGAGACACACAGAACTCTGAAGGAAAGTATCAGGAGCATTTTTTATTCTACTTTTTTTTTGTGTGAAGACTTTGTATTGGTTTATTCTCCTCTTCTGGCTCGGGGTTCGGATCATTTCATTGTTTTTTTTTAAACATTTAATCCACAATTCATGATTGGAATTAACGTGATTCTTAATTGGGATCACGTAGAATCAAAATCCCGGGATTTTTACGACCTTTTCCATTTCAGAAGGTCACTGACTTTTTGTATCGGTTTTGCACGTGGACAAGTACTTTGTGTGGCGTGGAGCAAATTTAATAGAGAATTCATGTCATGATTTTTTTTTAATTCTGTTGGTTGGCGTGGGTGTTTTGAGATGGAAAGAGGAAATTGTTTAAAAGGTCATAAGGGAAATTTACTTGCGCGCCATTTCGTGGTAAATCACTGTTGTTCGGGAATATTCCGGAAATGAGTGACTTGAACGTGAATTTGGAACATTTTTAAATTTGACTTTTATGCATATTGTAAACTTATTATTTCTCATGGATAATGTATGGCATCATGTCTTGGACATGAGCAAAAATTATGATTGTTTTCGTGTTTTCATATTTAAATGCAAAAAAATCAGAGTAAACTAATTTTAGAGTTAATGACCAATCAAAATAACATCCACTTAGAAGATAGCTATCAAATTCATTTATTTATTTCCTCGATTCACAAGTACCATTCATATTTATTCATCATCACAAAAAATATCACGTAACTCAAATGTTACACGTCGAGATTTTCGATGTAAATACTCGAAATAATTTTAAGTACACACCTTTCTACACACAACATGAGCGCTAGGCAATGATTCCTTAAACACGCTTCTCCCGCAAAACACATGCTGCTCCTTCCACTCGACCTCCTCAATAACGAGCGTCTCCAAACCGTTGTTAAAATCCCTGATAAACGCCAACTCTCTCAATCCTCTACAACTCCAGGCCTGTCAACTTGACTCAGCTCCAAACTACTAGGAAAAACATTCGTAAATACAAACAATCAATTGTTAAGTCTTCAATCAATTGTTTGGAATCTAAACTACAGCATACACTCCAGAATAAATCATGCAACTTTCCCACTTCTTTGTACCTTATATTCTTCGTCGGCTGAAATCCGTTGCTCCTCAAACTTTGTCCCCAGAGTAGGATCAACGATGTGTTCGGAAAACTTGAGTCAAAAGGTTCTCCAATAGAAACCCCACATTACCCAAAAACTTGGTCCCCCACATCCCCACATGCTAAGACTTGAAATTAAAATCAGTGACCTTAGCACCCCCGCAGCAACTCTGTAAAAAAACTGCTCAACATAGCTTTCACGTCATTCTTCCCCAAAACATTTAAAATCCAAAGGATCCTCATGCAACACAAAATGTTTCTCCCAACAGACTCCACGGAATAACTCCACAAACGATCCTCATGCCCAACACAAGTGAAAAAAGCACATGCCTTACATCATCCAACGTCCACTTGCAACTACTTGTACAACTCCATATGTTTGACAAACCTGCCATGATTTTCAAGAAACTCCACGTTACAGGACCACTCAAACTAAAGTTATCATGGCAGCTAAAAGTGTCGAAACCAAGCGGAAGAGGATAAACCCCAGGACCTCTGAATTTCTGAGAACCCCGAAGAAAATTACAAGTCTCAACACGAAACAGATGAAAGAAACATCCCGCTGGGGTCTCATGGGATTCCTCCACCTCGGCGAACGAGCTACAACTGTCCCAGCATTCCGGCCGACACCCGGTAGTCACTATATTTCAGGGGATGTACTTGATTAAGTTTCTGAAAATAATTGTAAAATAACATGGTTTACATCAGCTTGTACAAATGTAAAACGAGTATATACAAAATGTAGCAAAGCGTTAACCAACGGATTTATTCTTCTTATCCTCTTCATCCTTACGACATCATTCACGAACATCAAGATGATATCAGAGGCGTTTCACGAGAACCGCAACCTGCAAAACGAACAGTTTGAATAGCATTCGAATACAATTCATTGCAATAATAGAAAACCTGGACATTCTCTCACTTTTGGAACGAGCAGCGTGTGTACAAAAACCAGGCCCGAATCCCTCCCTCCATCATCACCTCAAATCCTTGTGCAGGACCGTCATTGCAGGTCAAGAACAAGTCCACATGATTTTCTTGAACCCTGACTTTTCCCTGGAAAGTAAACAAACCTTAAAATCCAAGTGAAAAGATATACACCCCCACACCATTCCAACTCTCAAAGAGATAGAAAAATCTAGAATAACCGACTCCACTACTGCAAAGAATTCGCGTGACAATAAACTAAAATGGGAAGACCATTAAACTTACGAAAAATACAGACAGGATAAAGTCCTTCATGCCGACACAAAATGTTTTGGTATGGCAGAAAAAGAAAAAGCAGTCGTGTTGTTGATATGAAATTGAAGTAGATGTGCTGGCTGGTGGTAGTCGTGGTGGTGGTGGTCAACACGCGATCATATGGCTTGAGGATTCTCTCTCGTTTCCCTCGTCGTCACTCATGACATCATGAAAACAAACCACCATACCCGTGCTCACGTATGCTTCAACTTTACACACATGTCTGATAGCAGGATTTAGCGAGAGAAGGATAGCCGCTGTATTAGCTCTAATGTTCAGTTGAGGGGTCTTCTCGGGGAAACTATTTATCTCTATGCTTCATTCATGTGGCTTGTATGTGTGCTGCTGCTGCAGCAGTGGCAATGTGGTGTAGTAACGGAAGGAAATGTTATGATTGACCTACGTGTCTGTCCAGCAGGAAATATCATGTGGGATTAAAATTGACTCTTGGGAGTTGAAACCTACAAGAATTCAGATTTTCTCGTAAATAGCAAACCCTCTAGCTAGGTTTACCCGAGTGGCTTTTCATTCGAAAGAACTTGGGTAGATGCGAAGAATGGTTAACTCCGGCGCCATGGCTCCCAGGGTTAAAAACAAATCAATGCATGGTCTACAACATTTGGGATACTTTTGGGGTTGATTTTTTTTAGGGGCTTTAATTTGAAATGCCGCTCAGATCAGATCAAGAAGTTAAAGATAATTACCTTTTTAAGATCATCCTTTAAACATGTAAGATATGCTCCCATGTCACAACAGCATCCTTGATTTATTCCCATTATGAAAAGTTCCGAAATAGTAGTGCTTCTGTTAATCACATGAATTTTAAGTTACTTGTCGCTACAACATCATATCCTGTTTACAAGATACAAATTGCAAATACCCAACCAACACAATATACATACCTACGTACGAGATGAATACAATGTACTCTTACATGTACCCAAAATAGTGCTTACTTTTCCTATGAATAGATGTACAATTGATGTAGTTTTTTAATTATTTTCATAAAAGATCAATAATTTGATTCTGGAGATTAACCCTAAAACAATCTATGCAAAAAAAATCAATTTAATGAGTAAAGTGACCATTTGCACACTATCATATATACTTTTCATAAAATGCTCATTATGCATAGCTCCACGCTTTTGAGACACAATATACTACTTCCATTCAACAGCTTGCTTTTGTATCGAAAGTAGCAAACTACCCAATTATAGAATTTCACAAAAGTATATCTAGGTTTGTACAAAAGTACAAAACAAACATCACCGTGTTGTGGCGCACGGAATTTTATACAAAGTACATGATTATCAATATTATCATCGTAATGAATACGCGGACACTTTTTTAAAAACTTTATCATCATCATCCATTTTTTTTACGATACTCATCCAATACTACTATCATCAATCACAACACGGTGGATGCTTATGCCACGGAACGTACTACTTGCTACTTACTTTTTTTACAAGTTTCCTATTCATATATCTGCATACATTCTACCTACATTTCTATTATATATATTCTATACATATCTCTCTCTCTAGACTTTGTTCATTTCCATCTAATCCTATCGCATTGTTTTTTTTTCAACCCTTTTCATGCATACAGCAGTCAATCCATTAAAAGACCTGTTGTTTTTACTAGCTGTGTAGAGCTGCTATTCAACTGCTACACATTCATGTTCTCATACAATAAAACCGACTTGTGAACACACTACATAAATATTATACTCCTTCCTGCGGGGCTCTAGATGTACATTCCAGAAATTCATTCGTTTGTCGTGAAGTGAGAAAATACATTTTTTTTATCATGAAAGCGAGCATTATAATAATGCATTTCATAAAATCCTCAACTCAATCGAACACCTTATTAATGCAAAAAACACAGCAAACCCACTACTCTACAAAGCTATATAAAAGTACACGTTTCAATATGGATTTTTAAGGAAAAAGTACGAGTGTACCTAAAAATGTCAAACGGTCGGTTTTTTCATTAGCAAAACAGTAAGACTCAAAAACGGTATGGTTCACACATGGGATTTAAGGTTCCAGTAGTAGGGGAAAAAACAACATGCAGCGAAAAAAACCGAATCCGGTATTTTTTTCCCTGTCCTCTTTCATACTGTTCTAGTACAAGTTTTACTAAAATGCACAAAGCTTTTTGCCTTTTACATACTTCATTAAGTCAGAGTATCGTACAAGAATAAATTAATATCGCACAGCTTGAGAGATCCTTTCTGTGGAAACAAGCCATGGTATTCGTAGTATGCATAATGAAACCAATGAATTGGGAGATACAAATGCACAACAAATACAATGTCATTACGTAACATTCAGATAGGCATAACAACAATCTTATACACATTCATTTCTTATAACTCTCATAATAATATCTTCAGTTTACACTCGATGATCATGATCAACTTATGCGTTTGTTGTACAGCATTACACTCTGGATTGTTGTACCGACAATCTAACAATAGAGAGCCTTGTTGCTTGGCACCCCAATCTATCTCATACCTTCTTTTTATATACATACCCTATTGACTCTTTGCCCAAGAGAATCTGAAACCCATGTAGTTGCATCCAGCAAACAAGAAAAAGTATATATTCAATATTTTTCTCGGTACGGAATAACGCAACAGATGACAAGCTAAATAGAGAAGCGGAAAAAAAACTGGTTCCTCCAGCAAAAAAAAACACTACCCGAAAATGTTAAAAGGGCGACGCACTTTAATACCATGTTTTAAATACACACGCTTTTAATGCCCACACACGCGTCATGTGTACAACTAATAAAATTGTTGGCTTCTGAAAAAACCAGTTGAATGGGCATAGGTCATAGTTGTTGTGAGTCATTATGAAGATC
>JAHZNC010001205.1:0-18140 GCA_027744095.1 Zhuqinia jingwanae
GTCTCACAAAGTTTTAAAAGCGCGCCCAGCCGGGCATCCGACCAGACTTTGCTCACATTTTTTCGCACATTAACTGTAACCCCGTAGTATACAAATAAGGACTAGGACATCTCTGTTACTGACTACAAAAATCGACCTCTCCAGTTAACTGAAAGAGATATGCTATTCAATTAAGAGAACCTTAAATAATTGGCAACATTGGAACATGCGCATGTATCTACATACATATATGTAACAGCTCTTGTTAATTATATATTGCTCTAGATACGAATGAAAAATTTGACTTTTCTGTGTAATTTGCTCCTAAATGTCAATTTGTTGTGTCAACACCATTACCAAATATATGTAGGATAATTCGAGATCAAAGTTTAGGATAAAAGAAAGTGAAAATTGATTAATTTATCTACTAAATCTACGACCCATACAACACGTCCAGCGTTTTTCATTCAAGGATAAAAACAAATTGTAATATTTAATAGGTTATGTAATTAATTTGATCTGATTAATTATTCTAGCAAAGAAACCGAATAAATATATTTAATAAAGCTTTGTGACTCGGATTCGAGTGTTTGGATATGTCAAAGTTTTTTCGTAAAAAAGGATTGTACAAACCATCCAGTACAATACTCATTTCATTCATTTATGCAAAGCCTCCATGCAGGTGTGCATTTGTACAAGAGCCCACAAACGGCCCATAAGACTGGCCCGGCAACCAGTTCTAGCTAGCCAACCAGTAAACGTAAAAGAATAAACACCGGCAACGCTATAGTTATGGACTTCCTAATACAATGAACTAATTGTAATTTCAAAATAGACATCATATCTGTAATCGGACAAGCTGATTACAAATATGATGTCTATTTTGGCCCCAATCCGACTAAAAAAGTTGTAGTTAGTTAACTATGAATGAATGATTTTTCATTTGTGGAAAATAGCGAATAATTGTTTTGCATTTTTTTTGCTAATTATTACTTTGGTGAAAAGCCAGTTTGGCTAAGATTAATTTGACTAAAAACTTTCGGATAATAAGCCATTTTAACAAAACATTTCGCTAACTCTTCGCTGATTTCTCTAATTAACAAAGCGTTTTTTATAACTGAAACCAAAGTTAACAAACAAAGGTTGTAAAACTTTAATTCTAGTTAAATATATAAATTGTCAAAATGCATTGGTCAAGCGCCTTGCACGAATGAAGTTGTGAACAAAGGAATTCGCCTAAAAGTACAGACGCTCTTACAAGTATGATTTTTTATTTTCTAGCAGCCGGATAGTGACACTACAATGGCATGACATCAAGTGAAAGATATATATAGCATGGCGTTCATTCATTCTACAAATGTTATGCAACATGCATAAATGCCTTTTACATATTTAAAGTATTAATTTTTAGGCCTACATTCTTTTCATTTGTTTCTTGGTTCCTGCCTGCTGCTGTATAAAACCTGTGTTTATTGTCTGTATCCCTGCGGGCTTCCCATTTCCACGGACAAAAAAAGGAACCAGCAATATTAAATGACATGCACATATTTAGTACATCATATATAGTGATCGAATATTTCATCCACCCTATTTAATACAATAATAGCCGGGTTTTCAATGCTATCAACATTTAATCGCTCTGCAAGGTGTAGGTGTAGCCAAAACAACAACAGCATCATTATGCAAGTAGAACAGTGGAAGTACGCATTTCATTCAAGCATTTCCCCCATGAAACATTTATTCAAAGTAATAATGCACTATCCGTCAATTCATCCATGAGCCATGAAGCTTTTGGCGCATTATTTTCGTGTTCTTGAACTACATTCAACGGCATGGATTTAGGTCACAAGTCAAACAGTAGTAGTGACTGGGTGCGAAATAGTTCATTATGAGCCGAAGCTAAAACCTAAAGGCTGGAGCTGAATACATTTGCACACACACACACAGCAGGTAACATCAGCACAGCCTATAGACGGCACGCACGCACGGTGAGAAGGACAACCAGCTTTAGTAGCAGGTAGACCAAAAAGTTTTACTCTAGCTTTCACCTTGTTACAGTTAACTGAGTTACATTTACGCATCAGCAGAGAAAGAGCAGTCTGCCTGGTTGCGTGAAACGTTGAAAAAAGTGAGAATGGAAAGTATGGATACATACCTCTTTAAAGAGAACTCTCTCTTTCTCTTTGTGTACTTATTGAGATCATTTCGGGCCTAAGTCGTCCGTCCACACACAGGATAACTTGAAAACGGTTGCAAATTGCAAATTTTGTATTCGTTTTTGGCAATCCACGAGGAAAGTAATATCGGTTGAGTTATTAGCCAAGCACGTGCCCATCCTTGGCCACAGGTGCCCGAATGGGATTTGATCACTATGCTATGCAATAGGAAATGACTAATAACATAGAATTCGAAATGTGGTGCTAGTATCTTAACAGGTAGTCACATTACTTTGAAAACATACTACTTTTATCCTTTCGCTTCTTCGAATTTTATTCAAAATTCAAAATTTTCATCATATTACCACGCATCTAATAATTTTGCTGATTGTTACATTGCACATGAATCACATACATGTAGCCTGTACTTCTATATAACGTTACAACGAGTTATTTATTAGCTTTCCTGACTTTTCTTTCTCGGGAAATGGACGCACTTATGCTTTGTTGTAGCTCAACGTTTTTGTGGTCATTCAAGGTTAGAGAGTGTGTCCGCCCATTCAACTTCTTCCATCCATCACCATCAGCAAAATATTATGGTCACAAGTAAAACTTTTTTTCCATCTATTATTCATTTATAAAGGACGATTTATAAATCCATAATCCCGTTTTGTGGTGTTCATATTTGGGCTCCGCTCCGTTGCATTGTATGCTATATACTTTGGACTTTTATTTTAACTTTCAGTGGTATAAAATAAAATGCTACTTATCTATATCCAACAATTAAGGGAGTATGTTTCCCAAAGTTTCTAGTTCACTCTCCATCTCAATGTCATCAAAATTGCAGAGGAACCAGGTGCCTACTCTTCTGGCTATATCATATTCTAATGGTCTATGTTCCATTATGTTATAACATTCTATTGTAAGGTCTCTAATGAAGATGGGCCAAATTTGTTTCCTAATTTGGAACATTTATTCCTTTATCTTGTAGACTTCCAATAGGGCTTCAAATACTAATGGGTATCAACTTTGGCGTCAAGACGATTGACCGATCGATGGTTACACGATCCAAAAGGAGTTAAATAAATAATACAATGAAACAAAAAGCACGGAAGGATGCGCACGCAGCATAATTTAAATAATTTAATGTGTCTATGTGTACGTGTTGTGTACCTTCCTGGAAATTACATAAGGCTTTACGAGATCACCATCATCACTGGAGAATTTGGGGAATCGGAGTATAGCATTCCTGTCTGATGGGTTCTCATCTCACCCAGTTTTCGGGATTTGCTGTGCTACACGCCAGCAAATGATATGTCGGGTAAAAGTTTCTACATTCAAAGAATTATGGAATATGGATGCGGTCTAGTGCACGGATGCATAACATTACACATCAATTACATATCATACAATGAAACAAGGTGTGTTATGGCGTACGGCAAAAATACAGGCACAGACATCATACATGCATGCCTCGCATTCGTACATGTATGCGTAAATATGTGAGTTAATGTTGGTTTCGTTTCGTGGAGCATAGTTGTGTCCGTCCATTCGTATAGAATCATGCATGGAGTGAAATGGAAGACGTACTACACTACGTACAACTTCAAAATGATTCCAGGTCCCCAACCCAAAAATACTAAAAACTTTTTTCTTTTTTATTTTGAGTCAAATTCACCCAATCATATAAAATTTAACCCAAATATTATAACATCAGCTAATAAATACCAAATGCATCATTTATGATCACATTAGACTTTTTTTTTAAAGATTGCTCTTTAGGTTACTTGTATGGCGTGAATCAGGCGTTACAGCCAATGATAATGTCACATGCTCTCAATTTTATTTTTCCTATGATTTCTATCTGTTTTTTTTTGTTTTGAGTATGATGTGTTTTGTAGATGGAGATTTCGAATTACCTTTGTTCCAGCTTGACTTAAATAGGGTTTGTACCCTTCAGGTCACACGAAAATTTCATTGGTTTTTCCTATACTGTCAAGCCAACTGTGACTTTCAAAAATACAAGTAAAGGTGTAGCAAAACTCGCGACAGCATAATACCATCAATATACTACTTACACGTATTCAGTATAGGAAAACCCAATGTGTCTTGTGGCTATTTTGAGTTATAGTACGACTATTTGAAGTTTTTGTGTCTATTTTTTTGGGTCTCATTTTTTTCGGGTTCGTGTACACACACGATCAAAATGTAGCACAGGTTTTATCACCAAGTGCACTGTTATTACTGCTGGAACTTCCAGCCTGGATGTCAATANCACCAAGTGCACTGTTATTACTGCTGGAACTTCCAGCCTGGATGTCAATAGAGCTAATGCTTTCCATTTACTATCAATATCACATAGGCATCAATGTTCAAATTGTAATCCAATTGATCCTTCCCGTTATACTCCGTCAAGCAGAAAAGCATAGGTAGAAAAAAATTGCATTCTTGCTTTCTTTAGCATTTACATGCCTCCCAACTAATGCATATACCATATTACACATACCTACCTATGCACACTTTGTTTTTGTGGATCCACGACTATCTAAAATGTAATGTGCTGAATTCTGCTCAGCATCCCCTTCTACTTTCTCTTACAAATTTAGTGAAAAGGATTTATAAAATTTGAGAAGCAAGCAATGATCAGCACATTGCGAGTTTCTTGTTGTTTTTTTTTGTATTAGACGCACAGCGTTTGGATCCACAGAAAGCAGGGAGTGAAAAATTAAACTTCCCACATTTAAGATGCACTTAGTATATTGTATATAACGTTGGAAGCTATTCACACAGTGTGAATCACACTAGGTAAGTTGATGGAACCAAGATGCAAAGGAAATGAACAGAGCGACAGACACACAGTGCGTGAAGAATAAAGTTGTCCGCTACGGAAACGGAAAGCAGCAGCTGCTTGCTACAATTCTGCTTCTACTCATTTTGCGTTTTCAATAATAGCATTTTATTGCCATCATGCATCATGATGATAGCCCTGTTGTCAGTCAGTATCAGTATAGTACACCATTATACAGTTTGGTTCCCTCTTCTTTTCTCTTTCTGCCAGGATACACGTGCACATGCAACCAGCAAATCCACCCGCATACTGTTGCTGTTGCCAGCGGATATAATATTATACGTATGTATTCATCCAAGTTCTCTATCAGTCCTCCGACAGTTTATCCACATCCACACTGCGCTCCGTGTAATATGTAATGTAATATGTCGCAATTATTAAGAACATAGCGTCCAGCGTTGCTTTAGCATTTCGTGTTGTCTAGTGTCCGGTCGGGCGGCTGTCTCGAATTTTAAGGAAGTATTTGTAATAGAATAGAATAAATTGTTTTCGGGAATCGATACTACAGAACATATTGGTCGAGTTTACAAAACCAGGTCAAATAGTGATCCTCCCGGGACAATATTTTTTTTACTATGCTATTAGGTAGATATACTAAGTGATATACGTCATTCGAACAGCATCATTGACTAAAACAAAACGTAAGTGTCAAGTTGCCCCAAAATGTATCCAATGGGAGAACAACAACAAAAACTTCCATCGGGCCTTCGTTCAGACTTAATAGGGTTTATTTCTAAACCGACTAATTCCATTCTACACTCTCTCTAATTCTCTCTTTGAATATCATGGAAAAGCAGGTAATGTTAAATTCAGCGTTCAGCGTCGCCATCATCAACGTATCCTTGCTTCTTTCTCCATCTCCATGTCTATGTCTGTAAGACAGTCTTACTCGATCTACATATACACAGAGCTTATAAAAGGCATATAACTTTATTGTCTTTACATATGTCCCTCTCTCCCTTGCTATTGTTCTCATGCTGATGCTTTTTTGCTTGTCCTGTCTTTCTACAAATTGTAATTGAAAGGTGGTGCAAAGGTATAGCCTATCCCAACAATGATATCATACCTGGAGCATCAGCGTGTGATACTACATGATAATAAGTAGCAGAGGCGATGACGTCCCTACTGCTCCCAACTAGGACTCCTCCTTTCATTTTACAACTGGAACAACAACAAGCCTCACATTGTTTTTCCAGGTATTTCCCGTGAACTGCAACTAGGAAAATAATAGTCGGCGAGGAAAAGGGTTCAATTATACATAATATTATATATTCTTGTGGCACATTGATCATGATAGTGTTGAGAAGACGGGCCAGCTCACTCATCCGACTCATCCGTTCTTATTCACTTCACAAAGTGCGACTACATCATTCGAGTCCCCGCAGCAGCACTCTTACTTGTTTTTTCCATGTTTCAGCCAACTTGGAAATACGGGTGTAGACATAGACATCAGGATAAAATAGGAAAGAAATTATGTGCATAGAAAAAGGTGGCCACTTTTAGTTGAAAGTAAAGTGTGCTGACGAGTTTGATTGAGTGACTTACTGCTTGTCTCCCGCTACTTGAGTCTTCAGCAGCGGTCGTTAGTGGGAAAAAAATGAACAAACGAGAAAAGTGATTATTATGCCAGTCAGCAGCACACATACATATACAGTCGTATAAAATCGTCATATAAATTCGTGTCTCTTTTCCCTTTCTCCCATTTGATTCGTGTGAATAGTCTGCACACACATCAGACTACAATACACAAATATAGCTTGTATATCTAGCAGCAGCAGCAGATGGGAACATGGAAGAATACTGACTCCTCTTTCCTCATCACATCCACACAAGATAACAGTCAGCTTCCTATTGTCGCTTTCTTTACTTCCACACATACGTAAGAGGGAGTCGAGTACACAAGCACCTCATTTCTTCCCTTTTCATCCATCAAAACATGTGTGTGTCCACATCATAGTAAATAGTCGTGCACCATATCCTCACTATTGACTCACTCAACTTTTCAAGCGGAAGAATTAACTTTTAGTTATTTCCCTGTTTTTTTTTACGAACTCGTCAAATATACATTTACGAGAGAATTGACTAGGCCTTTCATTTTCTCTAATTTTTTGAGTGAAGAGAAAGAAAGAAAGCAAGACATGAAGGCATTGTTGGCTCATCATCGTGATAAACTTTATTGGGTGCAAGTCTTCACTAAAGTCAATAGTCAATTTTTATTCCGCCTTATCACCGTCATCATTAGTGCTGCTGCTGGTAAAAAAAAAGTGGAAAAAGGCTTTTAGTTCTTTTGAGGAGAGCTATAGACTATGAGGTAATGTGATGATTACTATTGTGTATGTGTTTGTCTGAGCTGGTGGTGGTCCCTTTGTTGTGGGTGACTATATGAGAAGCTCTACTTTTCTTGATACAAACGTTATATCTTTATTCTCTTCTTCTCGTCCTAATTGTAGAGTAATCATGTAATGAGAAAGTTGATCACATGTCTGCAATGTGTGGCTAGTATATATAAACGCAGCCCTGTAGAAAAATCAATATATGTGAACAATAATGAGACCGACTTGTGGACCACACTACCACAATAACATGGCAGCAGTCCAAAAAGAGTTGGCATGGAATAATAATCATCATCGTAGTATTGTCAACATCCTCAGCTCCTTTCCTTTGTGAAACATCAACATCAAGAGAAGCAGGAAGAGAGAGAGCGAAAAAAAGTGTGGGTGATGACTGGAGAGGACTCTAAACAGACATAAAAGTGAGTAACGAAAAGGCAATGGCTATTCAATCAACTGTCTAGGCATTTTTTTAAAATTAGGTATTGGGAATTTAAAGGTCGCACTCTTCATTTTCATAACATTAAATTCCGCTTTTGTGTCCATTCATATCATTTGCAATCATCATTTTCCATGGGCAAAGCACACATACAGCATGTGCACAATTTCATCATTGTTCAATTTGTTATTCAGTGCTTGTCTTACATCAAAAAAATTGTTTGAAACCAGATAAATGTGTATATTAAGTTAGTAGTGAGCGCCATGCAATAATGATCTTGTTGATTCTGCCTGAGTATACCTATTATAGCATGCATGTAGATATTGCGTGATGCGAAAACTCCCGTGACGGAAAACTCCCGTCGGGGACAGCAATACTCGTACACGATATTAAACCTGGTGAATACGTTGCTAGTTTTAGTAAATTGGTGAAAACGATATAGTTTATAATTCATAATACTCCTATTTTTCTCTCCATAAACTGGTGAAAACGATATAGTTTATAATTCATAATACTCCTATTTTTCTCTCCATAAACTGGTGAAAACAAGTTCATTTACATAGAAATGAGCGAGCAAATCTGGTATTTTCAAAACTGGGGACAGCATTTATAACTGGATTTATTGGTGAAAACAGTAGATGCATTTTAGACTGGACTGCATACTCTATTTGAGCTTGATAGCATGGGGTTGAACATATTAAGTGCACAGGTTTAATGAAAGTTTTCTACCGACAGGAGTTTTCCTAACGGAAATTTTCATGGTACGAATATATTTTGATGCAAACTACCGTCTTTCGAGTTTTGAGAAAGGTAGTATTGACCTTTCTTCCATATACTTGTATCCCAATAATAATGTTCATATACATTCTCTCCTCAGTAAAATAAAAATCTTGAAAGCCTACTTCCATCCCACTCAATTCTTGTTTTTCATCTCTCACTTATTCACTTGCTTACTTTCACCGTCTCTGCTTTGCCAAAAATGACTATTCCACCAGTTTTTTGTGATTTCATTGATTTTCCCTCGCCGTTGACTCAAGTTTCCGTTCATTGCTCATGAGCTGAAAAACATTTTCAGGAAAGAAAAATAACATTGAGTGTATGTGTGTGTGTGTGTGTGTACGTACGTATGCTCTGCTCAGCTGCTTTCCCCGTTTTTGGCTCTGCTTACTTTGTATCTTTTCCTTCTTTCTCCCTTTCACCAGAGAAAAACACTGACCATTCCCCGAGTCAGGTTTGTTGGTCACTTTTTACTCGGTTTAAATGCATGCTTGTATGTTCCTTTATATACCATTATTATATATATTTGCTTTATACACGTAATGGGATAATAAAGTAGTACTAATGGGAGTGTACACGCTAACGACAGTTTTTCTTTGTAACCATTTTTTGCTCAAGCAGCGTTTTTCTTACAAAAACAATTCTTTTAAAAGAATGCGTGACTTGGCCCTGCCTCAATGGCATGATATTTCATAAATTCCAAATTGTCACTCTGATGAAATCCATTTGGAACTCGAAACAAATTTAGAAATTTGAGTTGATAGAAAACCCCATCATATTGAAACTGGCGATGAGGGCAGCGGTTTTGATCCTTTTAAAATTGGCAAAAAGTATGAAAGGGAAGAAATCTGTTGTTTGTTGATTTGTTTGCACATGTACGAGTTCCGGATCTAATCTAATATCAAATTTAAAGATTTTTTAAAAATGTCCGTGAAATATACATTTTTTTGTAAAAACCCTTTATTTTCAATCCACCCGTTGCGAATTTTTGCCCCATTCACATTCTTTCAATCTGCTCTGCGAGATGCACTTTTGCTTTCGCAACTTTCTCCATTTTTTATTATTGCATTGTCCTTGTATTGCTCAACCCAATTTCTATATGCCAACCTATCTTGACACTATAACTAACAGGGATTATATGACGAGCACATGTTGGCATCCATACAAACAAACTATATTTTGTATTAAACAGGACAAAAAAAGCAAGTGACATTTCGTAAAGGATCGACTCCATTTCCCCGTAGACAAACTTTTTGTTGGCAACGCTTTCCTCTTTTGCATTCTACAAACAACTTTAATGAAAAGCCACTACTACTACTTCTCTCGTGCCAAAAGATTTTTTTACAAATTTACATCCAGCATAAATTCAGTGGTTCAAAAACAAAGCAACAAAAGAAGAAAAAAAAACTTGTTAGGACTTTTTATAATAAGTTGAACAAAATGCAAATCAAGTGAAAACAGAAGAATAAACTGAGAAATTGCACGGATTTCCTCCTATCTCTGTTGTTGTACAGCTTTTCGTGCTCATGACAGCAGACTTGTTAAATGGTTGCTTTGTCTTTGAATAGACTTATATATATGTATGGGGTAAAAATCATGCCATTATACAAGAGCACGTAACCCTGCAAAACTCTACAACAAGAGAGTCAACAATACACAAACGTTTGTATCACAAAAACACAACATTTTTTTTTAAACTTTAAGAAGAGGAATACAGCACAGTCTCTCCACAATATTAGAAGATAAATGCCTCCGAGGTCTATAATAAATGCAAGTCACTCTGATTATACGCAATTTAATTAATTACGTTACAGAACTAGATAAGTAGGTTTTAAGCTACATTTTTCCATAATTTTTTATTTAAGGACGAAGAAAAGTTGTGTTTTTCTCCTACAAACGTTTGTGTATGTTGTATAGTTTTTTTTGTTAACGTGCTCTTGTATATGGCATGGCATTGTTATAAACCCATACATACGTACCCTACTATACGATTTATGTAAGTTGTAAGTATGCTTTATTTTCATTTTTCCGATTTTTTGCAGCCTTACTTGTTTTAATGTCACGTTCATACCATGACCACGATCACACATGCTTGTAGAAAAAGAATGATTTGATAGTTCGTATAGCAGGGAGCTCATGCCAAAAGTTGTAATATTTTGCAACTTTATTCTTAGAATGCCCAGTTCTGGTGGGTTGACATTATAGGATTGTTTAATAAAAGCAACCGTTTAATTGTATTGCATGCGGGATCTTGCCCTGATGAGCACTAATATTTAGGGGGCGTTAGGGTTCTTTCTTTATTGAGTCACGATGAGCACATATCGGACATTTATGCGATCCCAGGTCACATTTGGCTCTAACTTTCGATAGAATTATCAGGTCGTCAAATTTAATGTAGCATAGTAGAGTTCCATATGAAGAGTATATGCTATTGAAAATCAGGTTTATAAGTTTAGCGGTTTGACCTTTAGATTTAACTTGGATTTGATGATTATTTTTGATGATGAGAATTTTTATGTTAAAAACTTTTATTGCAGAAATCAATGAAATTTTTATATTTGTTTTATATAATTTTCTCCATAAATGAATGCAGTTTGATACGCCGACTACGAATATACTATTGACTATCCAAATCGTCGAATTGGTTGGTTTCGCTCTTCTGATCACAAAATTTGATTTTGTGCGTATTCCATTTCGTGATGTTTTAAATGAGGTATAAATTATACCGTATAATACAAAGCCGACTAAAAGAATGGACTTGCCTAATGAGCCTGTTTTAAAGCTATAAACCAAGTCATCTCTTGAGCACACTTGCGTCATTTGCTCGTCCTGAAGATGCCCCTATACAGAATTTCAGTAGGTGTAAATCTACACACATTATTTGTTAGCTTTTGAAATGATGCCAAGAAAATGTAGATTTCTATCTGCCAGGGCGCCACTGGCTCAGTCAAAGCCACCACAATTTTATTTATATTTGCCATGAAATAGTGATGACAGAGGACGAGTGTCAAAGAAATTACCACTGCTTAAAATTATTAGTAGTGATCGTGCTCACTGTCTCATTATTGCAGATGCGTCATTTTTTTACAGTATTTTTTTGTAAACGAAGCCTTCTACAACATCCGAAACCTTTATCGCTTCCGTCAAAATGTAGCAGAATATTATTACACTATATTGTAATAATCACTATGGAAACAAAATGTACCTTATACTTCTCAGTTGCCAATTTGTCCGGATTTTTTTACTCTCGCATAAATCCCTTGTTTCCTTTTTGGCGAATGACCAAGTCAGCCAGTGAGAAAAATAAGCGGGAATGGCATGTGCTAATGGATTTGTCCTGGATGGGTACTCACTCAGTCTCCTCTCGAACAATTTCTCAATGAATTGTATTGGACGTTGACTTTCCAATACGATCATTTCCAGGAAAAGATCTCAAGAATTTATTTAGAAGCAATGTTACGGTGTTTTTATCTCGCTCTACATCCATCGCATGCTCTCGTCTGTCTACTATTTTTAAGACATTTTGGTGTTCAGTCGTTTACAGAAGATCCCTTCACACAACAGACGTGAAATTTTATTATGGTCTTGCCATCTCACAGGGAATGGGCCCTGCGAGACAATAGGTGCACAACGACCCCCATATGACATAGAACATTGCTACAGACATTCCCCGTACTGCCTCACAATGTCACAGAAAGCTAGGTATCACGGAGCCAAGTAGGATTACTCATTTCAACCTACATAAGTGTGCACCTCAACCCGGATTCGAAGTTCGAACCCATATCACTGCACTCGGTCACCGTGACTTGCCCAGTTGATTGCATTGTTGTCAAAACAAAATGGGAAAAGCAGCTTTTAATGAAGCTTATAGTAGTAGGTGAAAGTGAAAGCTAACCGGAATAACGGATATACCAAAGTAGCGTAATACGATTCGGATATTATAGTAATAGTAATCAGCAAATTACATCGATATCAATATTTTTTAAATCATGGGAATTTACGGAAATGATTAGGGTAATTAACGAACTACAAACGGATATAATTTTCTTAGACACCTTATAAAATTTCATCCATTTCTGCAATAAAATTTTTTGACATCAAAAATATTATTTAACGGCCCACCCTAATTATCAAATCCAACTTTAAATCTAACGGCCATTTTAACAGCCATACCATTAAACTGATAAACTTGATTTTCAACAGGAGCGAGCTCGCTTCCAAAAGAAACTCGTATGCTAAATTTGAAGACGATCGAGCACGAATGAACAGACAGACAAACAGAACGACAAAATCTTAAAGCAGCTTACGCCACTAATAAATGGGATTATATTTGTATGTATAATGTAGTGCACTTTTTCGCACGTATTACTGTATTGTTATTATTATTAGCAGGGCTGCGTAAATATGGCAAAAAAGAATGTATTGTACATTGTACCAATAGGCTTTCCAAAAAAATACGACGCATAAAGGCACGTCTGTAAAAGATGGGAAGTGAGTAAAATGAAAAATATTGTTACAAGCCATTCATGCATCTCTGGTTTATGAACACGAACATCCTGAGAGGGTACTCTTGGAAATGGGCAATGGCAAACCCGTTTCTTGGAAGGAAACTCTGCATCTAGAAAACGTGTGCATGCTCATATTTACATTACATTTGTTGTTGTAGTAGTACATGCACATGGCCGAGTAGAGTAAATACTTGATAATGAGAGTTTGTTGTTGGGGGGAATTTTAGCTGGTAAATTGATCCCATGTTCTTTTTGAGAATACAAGCATACACACAAGGCTTCCATATATGTCGTTAAAAGGAAACGCAAATGTACATAAGCTTTTCAAGTTATGTGTAACTTTATAATAAATTGGAGAAAGGAATGCAGACATGTTTAGTCCACTTGTAAATGAAGCAAAGAAAATAATCTCTCCATCCATACGCAAGCTACTATTTGTGCTAAATCATATGCAGCTATAGCTTAATAATGTCTTTGTGCACACATCTGTGACGCCTTCTTCTTTATCACGGCAAAATTCGCTTAACCTTTTGCAAAAAAAGTTTGAAGACGAGGACAGGGTCGACATAATCATTAGTTTTATATTTTTTAGTATTGTTGCTGGTAAAGCTACTAAATCATTTATATATGTATTTGGCTTTAGCGTATTTTACAAAAGTAGCGTGCTCAAAATTCATAAGAAGTGAATATAGACTTTGGTTTGCATTGCTACTTTATATATTTCCACGCACAATATGCATGAGCTCCTTCTTCCTCTCCCTTTCCTTATGGATGTATGTATATATGAAACATATGTACATCCGCTTCAATTTCCCAAATGATCGCTCTTTGGTAGCGAACAGCGATCAAGGTAAAGGCAAAAGCAAACTATAATTGGTTGGTGGTGCTAGTGAGCTGGAAACGCAGGTAAGACGATCTTCAGTTGAGTTGGAGATGGATACCCTATACAAAATAACAGCCACAAAATGGCAAAGGATGTTTTTTAAATTTGTGAATGTGAGAGAACATTGGATTTTGCCATTTTGCATCCATCAATGCAAAGTAACATTGATGAAAAACTAGCAATATTTTGGGTTTTGCAAAAAACGCCTTCAACCTTGACATGCATCAGATTTCCAAGTACTTCTTCCTACATACAACATAGGCAACGTTCCAAAAGGCAGGGATATTTCTTCCAAATATACCAATATATTATAATAGTAGTTATATAATATTATTCTATGACTAATCCGGGTCTAGGGTACTTTGGAAAATCATAATAATAATGCATAAGCGAAACGGTTAAATAACCAAATTTTACAGAATTAGTAAATAAAATTAACGTTTTTTGCGAAAATTAAAATGTAAACTAAGAATTTGAAAAAATTACAATTTGACGGGAAATTTATCGATATTTACCATGCATATTGAAGCTGTCAATAGTTCACACAAGGCTACTATTCAAGCTATGCTCTCTCTCTCTTGTTCTCTTACCTGATCCACTGGTGTGGAAATATTATGGACGAGATTATGGAAATACCACTTGTTCAAAGCTAGTATTTTGTGGTATTTAAATAGTCCCAAATTTACATTGAATTTTCAATTTTAAATTGTGTTTTTTTTGTGTTTTTTCGCATATTTGCACCAAAATTTGCGCATGTGTGAGACGGGAAAATATCCCCGCGAAAAATCGCACATCTGAAATTTCGCACATGTGCGGTACTACATTAAATAAACTTTCACCTTTTTCTACTTTAGTTATCTAAATATACCCTCCCCCAATTTCCCCATAACATCATACTTGGCTTTATGCAACAACAGTTGAAGCTGAGCTGATCATTTCGTTTATTGCAAATGAGCAGGTTGGGAGACTTTTTCCAATAAAACTCAGGTGTGAAGGCTTTTATTTCGAGCAATTTTGCTTATTATTATTATTATTATGATTACCTATATATAGCTTTATTGGAGTTGCAAAATTAAGGAAGAATATGTGAATTTCAAGTGTTGCTATATGAAGTATAAATTAATTGTTTTTGCTTTTGTAGTAGAACTCACTTGTCTTGTTGTATATTTGTGTGCGGCTACATTTAGAAGAAACACGGTAGTCATACTCTTTGCAAGAGGACAAGGGCAATGTGCATGTTTGTTTTATTTCCTTCCTTGCTTCGTTGTGGCATTATGAAATTGCGTGCGAATGAAAATGAAAATGAGGGAATTAAATAATGGAATAGTATATGGCTAATATGGCATAAGGAACGCTAGACACGTAAATGTCGAGGCTATACTTACTCCATATAATATACACATACCTACATACATATATAATAATGAGAGTGTGTACATGTTGTGCACGCGTATTCCAAAGGGAACCTGTTCCTACAACTGCATTATTGGAATTTTTTTTCGTAACCATAAAAAAAAATTGGTTAAATGTGTTGGCTGGAAGCGCACACATTTACATGAACAAGTAGGTGAGCCAAGTGAAAGCCCCGTTACTACTACCCATTTTTAATGCATGGATTACTTTATTTTCTTTATTGTGTGTTTGCATAACGATATCCATAATCATATACGGGAACAGAACAATGCATACTTTGCATACACTGCTTGACTCCATTCCTCACCACAAACAAGGGGAGCTATATGGCACTAGTAGATCAGCTCTACGACGGCTCTTTATAACCACTATATTACTACATGATATATTCCTTGCTTCCCTAAATATACACTTTTTTCTTGCCAAACAAATAAAGAAAACTGACAATTCTCCTTTACTCCCATGCATTCTGCTCCAGTGAAAGTTTTCCGAAGAAAAGACTGAAAGAGAGAGAGAGAGAGAGAGAGAAAGAAGCGAGGCAAGATGCACACGATATAGTAAAGTGGAGTTTTGTCGCTTGCTTCCTTTTGCCTTCCCGTTGTATCTCCTGCCTTGTGTGTAAGCCTTGTAGTATAAGGGGAAAAAATAAATACTCACACATATACATATACAAACTATTAGAAACAGTCATCAGAGAAAGGAATATTATGTAAAACTACAACATATATATAATAATATGTATATGCATGTAGCTATGCTTTACTTTCCCCTTCCTCATTTTACTCTCAATCCCATAACTACGATTTTTTTCGTGGTTTTGGCGTAAAAGGCTATATCGAGCTGCCAGAGACCAAGACCAACCACATTCATGCTGACTACATACATGTATACTATATATGTAGTACTGGTTGTTTTATATATTAAAAACAACTATTGTGCCGTTGGTTTGTCCGTTTGTCTGTCCACATGTGTATACCTGCATAGTACACCACACACACGCAACATATATATTGCTCTCTGACCATCATCATGATGAGCTACAGCCACATATATTACATACATATGCGTATTGCTAAGCAGTGGTTGATGCTTTTCCTGGTTGTTTGCAAGTTTGCATATTTTGGCATGGTGGTTAAGAAGGAGTTGAGTGAAAAGGCAGCACAAGTAAATAGGATCCCACTGCTAGACATGTATCACTTTCATCATTCCAGTTAATACACTTGGTATAGGAGCCCGAACCATATATACCCCATTCCATATT
The DNA here is from genome assembly GCA_027744095.1 of Zhuqinia jingwanae. Taxonomy (NCBI): domain Eukaryota; kingdom Metazoa; phylum Arthropoda; class Collembola; order Entomobryomorpha; family Paronellidae; genus Zhuqinia; species Zhuqinia jingwanae. Next base: position 16,595 of record JAHZNC010001205.1, read on the forward strand.
ATAATCCATATTATATGAAAATTGAGAAATAGTGCTTAACTACATATGTGTTGTATTATTAATGTACATGTCTCTATCTATATACTACTCTTACTATTATTATTATTATTATTATTGCTATATTGTTTTACAGAGAGATACAAACAGTTTGTTGGCACTGACTCAAGCAAGACAAACAAGGAAGAGGGAAGTGAACAAAAGCATTAGACGTTTTCTTCAAGGATAGCTGCTTTCTTCTCAGCTACTGCTCATATTTTCCGTTTGGAAAAGTAGAGGGAGGGGGGAGAAAGGAGCGTACATGCTCTTCTATACAAAACCCTTACAACAACAGAAAGTTACTCTGACTGTGTGTTTCGGTGAATGTGCGCTACTATAAATGCACGTCCATAGCAAAAAGAGAGGAGACCAACCACATGTATTGTGTTATTGAATGTGTGTATGTGTTTGGGTGAGAGAGAGAGAGAGAGAGAGAAAGAGTGTGTGTGGATGTGAATGTATGGAAATAGGGACAAGTATTGACTGTGAGTGAGAGTATCCAAGAAAGAGGAGATAGGGAACAGCAGCGTACGGCACGTTTATAGGGAAAGGAGGAGAGAACTAAGCGTAGCACAGCATGCACAATGAATAATGACCCAAGACGCCGTTTATCGAGGCCAGAAGTAACTGGCATCTCGGCCATATTCAACCCTCGGAAGCTCCGAAGAAACAGTACTGCTGTGACTAGTCAACTTCTCGGTGCAACCGGCAGGCATCCCTCAGTTGTTGTTACGGATGACAACCTCGAGGTTGAGTTTGGTCTTGGTCCATCCTCTTCCATGATTGCTAGTTGTGGCATGGCAAATGGTCCTCATGGCACGGTAGGAGCTGCTGGTGGAGGCGGTTTAGTCGCTGGCACAGTAGCTCCTGGGGGAATCGGCGGCGGCGGGGTCAACATTGGGGGCATCAGCAGTCAAGGCTCAAGTGTCCCGCTCCTCTCGGACGCTGCTCAACTTCAGGGAGCCAACAATTCGATTGTCACCATTGAAAGTACACTCATTAACTCCAGTCAACAACTGCAGAGGGGTCAGGACCCCAATGCACCAAACAACAACAACACCAACTTGAAGCCTATTGCCAAAACGATTGCCACCATCAGACGAGCTTTGTTCAGTAAAACTGCGAGAAAGGTGAGTCCGCAGTTTTTTTTGTATATTCACCTCAAATATCCTGTCTTTTTCCCTCGCCAACTAAAACCAGCAACTTGTTTTGTTTACGTGCTCAGTGTATTTTTTTTTAAATATTACAAAAAAACAAGTTGTGTTATTGCAAAATTATTAATGATAATGTAAGTAATAATACGAACCAATTCCTTTCCTTTACATGTACCTAATAACTCACTTTGTAACAACATTGTGGAAGTTCAGTTTCTAAAAAGGGTGATGGTAAAATAGACAATCCCAATAGACTTTTCACTTTTACTTCACCTGTTTTAAGGCATACGCAGTTGTATCATTTTTTTCTGACATCACCTACATAGCAGGAGCAGGAGTGCAAGCTAGAGCTCACT
>JAHZNC010001206.1:0-12719 GCA_027744095.1 Zhuqinia jingwanae
TTTCTGCATATAGCACCCAGAAATACACATTTTATAACTTAATTAATACCATCACAAGAATGAGCGTCCTTGAAAACCTATTTTTCAATTAAAATAAGTCCCACATCATCTTCCAAATCCACAAAAACATCATGTTTGTTTTTCCAAAGTCATGTCATGGAAGTCTGGTGCGTTGGAAATTTTTTATATCTATGTTCTTGTCTTTACTAACATTCCATTTCCCCAACATTTTCAACAATTTGGTGTCACTTGGTTATCTTCCCTCATTGCCTACTCCTCAGACAATTTGCAGGCGAGACAGATGCATTTTTGTGCTCACCATAGAGATCACAGTCAAAAACGCTCCTAATGATGATGATGACATGACCAATACATATTTATCGTTTTATATTTGCCTGTGTTATGGGAACCTCTCCTCCCTCTCGATTTTTGGAGGAAATATTGTTGTAACCTTTTTTTGTGAAATGTGCAATAAATATCTTATCTTATATTTTTGGATTTACCAAAAGTAATAGTGTAACAGTTTTAATTATCCTATCACAAACGGGAATTAAAACAGCGATTATAGTCTTCATCATCAGGAATCGTCAACAACGCTTCAGTAAACAATTATTAGTTAGCGAGGAGACTAAATGATAATTGATCAAGTCCGATAAAAACAATGCATAAGACTGTGCCTCTCATTGCCATTATCATTTCAATTGTCGTCTATTCTAGTAAGTACAAACGTAGCGTGTTTAACTAAAAACACTACAAACAAAACAACTAAACAATTCATCCAATATCTATTTAAAAAGTAAAAAAATACATATCTTGACTGATAAACATCTTTGAAAGGTTGCCCACCAGAATGGAAGGCTTACCTGGAAGACGATGAGGATGATGAAGATGAAGCTGACACTACACATAGAGACATAGTCAACGAATGTCCTATAAAATCTGTCACTTTGGCGAAGGATGAGATTTATTCATTCAATAGTTCAAACTTTGGTGTGTTCCTAATTCGCGGTGGATCTAGTGGCACGTGGTATGTGGATGGCAAAAAAGTGACAATTCAGGATAAGCAAGGGAATGAAATATTCTCGGAAGGTGGACAAAAAACTGACCGAGTATCTATCCAGGATGACTTAGAAAACAGGACTACTACTGTGACCTTGCTCCCTGGAAATAGATGTATTGATTTCCGTTCCCATCCATATTCAAACGAATTTAAAATCAATCATACTACGGATCGAAAAGGTCCAAGCATTTCCAAATGTGAAAATAAAGCTGTACGGAAGTCGCAATTTTGTAATAACTGGAAATGGAGCTATTCTCGGTGCCAAAGGAAGTGGTGATGTCACTGTCCATGGGGATCTACGCAGTCTACTCCGGGTTGGATCGGGCAATTCGATTATTAATGGAAATGTGACTGGAAATGTTCATCAAGTTGGACCAGGAGAAATACATATTAAGGGCGGGGTTCAAGGGTCTGTCAACCAAATAGGCAAGGGCAAGCTTATTGTTTACGGTGATGTTGTCGAAGGAATATCTCAGAAGGGGATGGGAAATATCGATGTGCATGGCACCAATTCGAGCCATCTACTAGAGCTTGGAGTTGGTAGCGTGCGGGTTCATAGAAATACTTTACCAGATAGTTTTCTTGGTTTGAAGACTGGAAATGAAACACTGTAAGGTTTTCCATAGATGAACACATCCAGAGATAGACTAGTAGCAAAAATATAAAATCCTCATTTCCTTTTTCATTGCCAGTGTACGTAAAGTGTAAATAATAAATAATTAATGTTTTATTATTGATGTAAGTTAAAGTTTATATACTAAATGTTACTTAACATAACAATAATGATGAATACTACATATGCAGTGTAATAAAAATCACACATTTTTTATCGGATGATTATTATTGATCAACATTGGAAAACTATCGCATGGGATCTCAAACAATAATAATACAATCATAAATCCTAATCTGTGTATATCCATTTTCCTATTAACTCATCCATGACCTCAAAAATTCAATTTCCAATAATTTTATTTTCCTCGTAATATCACAAAAAAATGTAGATTATAATTTGATATAAATTCTATATTATTATTCTCTCTAAAATATTTCCTTTATATATATATTTTACGTACTATGCCAGATGTACAACAACAACAACAAAAGAACCTGCCATCACGATAATTTCATATAACAGAGCATTACAGATAGCTGCTGCTGCTGATGCTAGTGGTGTGAGCTGCTCGTGCTTCGCTGACTTTTGACTGTCACCACTTGTTCCATTTTTTATGGTTTACAAGGGCTCTTGAAAAAAAAGATGCAAAAGAAGCCGTGCTTAGCATTCCCCTCCATCCTCCATCCACCAAATAATATGCCTATATGTATATTTTTATTATGAATATCTCTCTATACATTTGCATATAAACTCTACAATAAACGACAATTTGATGATGATTCCGCATTATGCAATCCATGTAGAATGGGATCATCCATTTTCTTTCGTTATCCGATGAAACACCGACGTAATCAGCAGATGATCAAACGTGTTGATTGATATATAACATGACACATCATATTATTATGTAGTCATGCATGCATGCTTGTCCGTGTATGTGTATGTGTGTATGCATACATGAGTTGAAGTACCACTAAAAAAAAGTATAATAGGTATACTTTTATCTTTATCAATTATCACAAAAAAAAGGAAGAAAATTACAAGTTACAAATTACCAAATGAAACGAACAGGGAAAGAGCAAAAAAGGGTAGCATCTGCCATGCTGCTAAATTGTTCTCAGTATGCTTGCATCTGTTCTTCTCTCTCTCTTTAGAGCTCCAGTACCAGAAAATCCCAAAAACTTGTTTTAAACTTTCCAGTTTTGTATTATTATTATTATTATTATCATTACATACTTCTTTACTCTTCTTCCTTTTCAGGAAAATAATAATAATATCATTTGAGATAATTTTCCATTTTGTAAATCAAAAATGATGTAAAAGGAATGGCAAAGTCAATTGCTTTATAAATACAAGTAAATTTATGTTTAATTTGGGTTTTGGATGATGTGTGCTATGTGCATACACACTCACACAACACAATAAAATAATAATATATGCATCTCATCTGTAGCAGTAATGATGCGGTGGTGGGAAGTGCCGTTACCATAATTGGCTATTATACAAGCTGCAATATGCAACATTTTTGCTAACTAACTCAATTGATGACATAAGAGTCCATCAGTCAGTCACTGAGCCAATATGCAGTGAAGAAGAAACAGGGAGAAAATTCAATCATTCATTTAGCCTTGCATTCAGTACAAAACATCACCATCATCAGCTCTTATGCTCATTTATTTGGCCAATTCATCATCAAACTCAAATTAGTGTCAATTGAATTAGATTTGAGAATATATATACATAAAAGAAGAGTCAAAATGCATAAAACCAGCAGCAGCAGCAGCAAAAGGGAGATGAATAAGAGATATATACATATGAAGAGTGAAAACTTGAGCACAAACTTGTTGTGTGCCTGTGCACATTATGCAAATGAAACAAGAAAATGAATGAAAGTATAAAAAGAAGATTAAATGAGATTACAAAGTAGGATGGTACCTGTTCCATTGCATAATATAATATGCATATATACACACACACACACACACAATATTGGTACGACCACACCGCCCACTTATTTACAACTAACTACAAAACTTTTCATTTTGTTTCGTCCAAAAGTGCATCTTAACCAAAACCAAAATGTAAGTATAATATTCATTTTACTTCATCTTGTCTGTTCATTCATGAAATCATTAGAAACCACTGATAAGCTTATTTTCTACTACTACACACAAACTTGTACAAGATTACCTATTATTGGCTATTAGCTTTTTCCCTTTTCGGGTAGCACACAAGAGCTCTCTCTCTCATTCTCTCTTCCTCTTTTAGCAGAAAATAATAATTTGTTTCTCGGATTGCTCTTCACAAATGAAGGATAGAAGAAAAAAATATAAAATAATAATAAATTGGTTTTGATTGTAGAGCGAGGAGAGCTCCTTTCTCTGAACCACTCCCAAAATAATGGTGAGATAATTGTTTTTCTCCTTGTGTGTGTGTGTAAATGTGTAGCAGTGCAACAATATAAAATATTATATGAAATCATAAAAAAAAGGAAGATCAATAAAGAAGATACTACATTGTTTCAATAAACGCAATGTAATGATCATCATAATGATGATGATGATGACGATAGTAATAATTGTCTGTATGCGGACAGAATATATGTATGCTACTTCACATTCAACAGTATATTTAGTTGCCTAAATGCCTATTGCTATGCATATAGATAGAAGCAGTATAAAAGTTAGATGACTTCCCTCTGATTATTTTGGAGGTAGAGGTGGCCGTTTGCAATCATTTTATTATGATATTTTATTGATGGTCATAAATGTCCAATTGATACTTTCAGATAAAGATATGATTTAATTTCTTCTTTAGAAAGAAATGCAATTTTATCACTGTGATAATTGCTCGGATAACAATAAATGTGTTGATATTACATTTTTCCTCTGATTATTATGAATTTATTGGTCAAGTGTACATTTTCAACGACACCAAAATATTTCTTTTGATTTAATTTGACTGTTGTAAAGCTAAGGCTAGTGATGGTGAGCTTGAAAGCAAGTTACGAATGTACTACGCACAACAACATTAAATTCATATAGATGATACGCATGTAAAAAAAATTAGAACAGTGAACGTTCGTTATAGCAGGCCATGTTCAAATATGCAAGTATTTTGCAGTACAGTATAAAAAAACAGAAGCTATTGTAAATCTTGTAATGGTAGTAAAATTGAATTAAAGAGGCACAACAGGGAGACCATTTCTGTGTGCAATAAATAAGTACCAAAGAGAAAATCACAGGGAATAAAATATACCCAGCCAACAATAAGTACACATATTAAAGCGTCATCAGTACTACTACTACTAGTGCGAGTAGCGAGAATTAACATCTTTCTCTTATATTTATAGATGTGCATTCTTCTTCTTCCTTTTACGATCCCATATTTTATATTAAACTTCTTCCCTTTTTCTGTATATTTTACTACTTTCTTAGCTTAGCTATATAACAAGTAATAATAATAATGCCACTGAGAGAAAAACGAGAAGAAATTAATCTCCTCCTCAACCTTTCCTCTTCCCACGACCACCACCATACAAAACCAAGAAGAATTACTGCAGAAAGCAGAAGAATATACAACACACATTCTCCACTCGACTCCAAATTCTTTTTCTACGCACCGCGATTTCTCTAATAAGAACCTATTTTACTTACAAGAAGGGGCATGTACATATATACAACCATTAGAATCGGTATGGGTTCTTCTCCAATTCTCTCTCTCTCTCTCTCACTCTCGTCGTCTCTCTGCCAAATTAAAATTCGATTTATTTACTTTTCACCACTTTCATTCCTTTTAATCACACCAAACCCAAGAAAGTAACATTACGCATCAACAATACAATACATATAAATATAATTACGATTTCCATTGGAGAAAATCAAATCACAACAACAACACACAACAGTGGAACAGTGGCAGGGCAAGGAAGAAAGAAAAGTTGTAAGCCAAAACCTGACGGGATTCTCTGCTGCTCATTGCTATTCTCATTAAGCTAGAGCAGCAGCCTTCTCACAGTCAACAACATCCATTCATCCATATTAGTAGACAAACTCAACACAAGTTGTACATTTTGGCCGATGACAATGTATCTTATCGCATTGGTTTTGCCATCACCAAACCTCTCATCTTCTCATACAAAAAGGTAATCCTAAAAAGCGAAAGAGAGAGAATCCAAAAGGGAATTTCACTTTTCAACTTAAAATGATGGAACGTTTTGCATCGCTTCGTCTTTCCTGCATATATATTCATTCATTCATTCTTCACAAGAGCAAAACAGTGTTATATCCGAAAGCATTGTTTATTCCCACTTGGCTGTACTTTGGAAATTTCAATGGAGTAGACGACGACATATAAGTAGCAAATATTATCATTCAGGTTGTTTTCAAGTTTGGTTTACAGCTTCTTAAAATTGAGTAACGAGTAAACAAAAAAATACATGCATGAAACCAAGCACGCACGCATAAACATGCATGCATGCGTCTTTACATAAGAGCATGCAAAAGATGCATCAAAATGCAAAATTTTGTTCACTCTCATTCACCCACACACACACACACACACACACACACGTACAATCAGACAAAAACAATTTGGCTTTCACGCTTTGATAATTCCAATGATAATACTGACTGACTGCTACCACCACCACCGCTGCTGCTTCACAGAGTGTTAATGTTTCAATGCGTAAATAATAACAATACTTAAAGCAGTTTTGTATGTGTGCATGCCGTGCTGTAGTAATGCTGAGATTTTTTTTCTTTCAAAGCATTCATGCCAAAGGCCAAGTTAGCTCACATGTTTGGGTGACACCCACATGCCACACCACAGCAATATATAAGAAGAATGCAACAACGCCACACTGTTTACACACTTGACTTTGTACAAGAAATAGCCGTATATCAAATCAAGGAAAATTTACGTTTATTTGCTGCTGCTGCTTTTTTTGCTCAACTGGGATATAGGGAGTTGAGAAAACGTGAGTGAATGAATGAGTGTGTGAGTTCATGCATGGAAAAAGGTATACATACATGTGTATAACATGTAGCATTTATGTAGATATATGTACATAAGCCGATTAGTAAGAAGATTTAAGCATTTTGTTGGCTTTGCCTTTAACACACACACACACGTACATAAAACAGTTCCGTTCCCGCGTGCGGCTTTCGCTTTTCACTTTCATTTTGATTCACTTCTGAGTCAAAGACTGAAAGAAAGAAAGGAAGCCTGTCTGAGGCAAGTGTTGATCTCTGTCTCTGTCTGTGTACATGTGTGTGTGTGTGTATTCTCAAAAGGAAGGAACACAGGAAAAGGCACAAGGTCACAAAGAAAGTGTAGCCAATGGAATGTACATAATTTAATGGCTGATCCTGTTCCAAGATTGTATGTGCGCTTATATTTATATACAATATATACATAAGTACATTGTAGCATAGCCTTTTTTTCTTGAAGGTAATATCTTTTGAACGATCCAGACCAGATCAAAAAGGTTCAGTGAACCGGTGAGCAAATGACATGCTCATGATTTTATTGATGATTCTCGATCCAAGTGAGCCGTGAATAAAAACTGAAGGAATGAAAAGGATGAGGATCAGCAACAATAATAATAAAAAAAAGGAGGAGGAGGATGAGAAAGATCAAAATGAATTGGGAATACTTTATGAGAAAATTGGATTTGTCCTGGAAATGGTATACATTTGAATGTAATGTACAGGAATAGTACACCTCTACTATTCTGAATACATATAAATATATTTGGCTAATATTCTTAAGTGCTTACGTTGGGACTACGACACTGGCTTATTATTATGCTACTATTGACTATACTTCAAAAAAAACTATCCTAATCTTTTTATTAAGATAACTGCTTTACTTATGTATATTATCCAAAAATGTATAATGTTGAAATTGAGAGCACATTTTTTTCTTCTTCTTCAAAATGACTTGGAAAAAAGGGGACACTTCAAAATGACTCGAGTAGTAGTAGTCTTCTTAACTCTCAATCTCTATTTTTCCTCTTCATTTAATCCAGAGAGATGAGCATCCACCTCTGCTATCTTTTGGATGAGAGCGCAATAACATATAGCATCATAGCACGCGTATACAAAGAACTGGAAATCTTTAGTGAGCAGATAATTAGGACCAAAATGCTATCATAACACACACACATACACACACACACACAACAGCTACTACTAAAAATGGGATTGTCTTTAATGGCCATTTGAGATATACCTTTACAACAGCAGCTTTATATATTTTTTGTGGTGTATGTGGGATAATAGGATATATATATTGCTTGGGTTTGGCCTATGGCCTGTAATATAGCTTGACTCTTTGCTCTTTTCCTATTTAATAGACCATTAAGGATTTCCTCTCCAGAGTGCGGTTAACTTTTATGCACTCTCTCAGTCTCCTCCGCTCATTGCCTCTTCTTACACTCATTTGTATCGCTTTTGTGTGGTGGTATGATGGCTGTGGTGTGAAATGAATGAAGAAAAAGGTGAGATTAAAACACCAAGAATGAGAGCAAGAAGGAGAAGAGAAAAAAAAGAAAATGAAGAAAAAACCGTTTTTCGGATGAAGATGACGATCATCATCACCACACTATATACTGTCGTCATAATCATCTTTTTGGCTTCTTTTTCTTCTCATAAGCGTGTGGTGATGTTTCATTTGTTTCTACACCACTACCATCCCCGTCTAAAAAAGAGTCGTAACACCGCACAACACAATCTTCTCTTCCCCCCAAATTATCACATAAAAAATATGTATATCCCTACTTGGATATATATGAATGGATGGACCTACGATAATCAACCAGAGGAAAAACGACTGAAACATGTATGAATAGCATTTTTTAATGTTTTGCGGGAGAGAGAGACAGCTAGAGTGAAAAACAGGATGTTATTTTTGCCGCTTTGACTCTTACGTTCTTAAAAACAACAACAACAACTCTTTTCTTTTAGTAGATTTCTTCATAACACGCACGCACACATTCATAACAACATCCCCGTTTTTTTTCTCCGTCTTCCTCTTTTCCAAGCTAATTAACCCTTTCAAGGGAAAAAACATGGGAAATGGGAGCATCATCATAACAAGAGCGTGAAAAAACTGAAGGAGAGGAAGAGTGAAAAAGTAATTAGAAATTTTCTGTGGTTTCATAATATATAAAGCGAGAAAGAGGGAGAAAATCTGGTCGTGACTGCTGCTGTTGGCGGACTAGTATAAAATATGCTGCCGTGTTATGAAATGAAAAAGATGATTATGATGAGAATGAAAAATATTTTTGGAGAAAATCTGAGAGAGCAAATACAAGGCAAGAAGTCAAAAAGACAAGAGAGAGAGAGAGAGAGAAGAAGGAGGCAAAAAACAACGACTTCATTACACAATCATATTAATAGGTAATACATGTGCATTATGTGCATACACGTATAGATAGATGGATGAAAAATATAATATTAGTAAAGCTGTTGTTGTTTTGGTGCGTTCAAGTAAAAAAGTGTCAGGAGCAGAAAAGGCGGAGAAGCCTCCAGGGTGCCAAAAGGCTTGTCAGTTGAGTAGACAAGGATGCTGTTAAATTCTCTGTTTATTTCGCTACTACTACTACTACTGCTGCTTTTGCTGTTGCTGCTGCAACTGCTATGTGGTGGCTTATGGTAAATTGTAAATCGTGTATATGTATGGTTGTGTAGTGGAAATGTATTGATTAATCAATTAGTATTCCTATCTAATTAGCGAATGGAAATGGCATGCCATCATGATGGTGATGATGGCTTTTCTACTAATTCTGTATTTGCTGCTGTGTAGAAAGTCTAACCACGACATCCAAATCCCAAAGCACGTAGTAGCTCTCTTCTCTTGTTCCCATAATATAGAGATGTAGAGAGAGAGAGAGAGAGACAACATAATGTTATATAACACAAGAAGAGATAGTAAAAGAAAATGTTATTTTTCTCTCTTTGAAAATCTGTGCAAGAGAATGTATGTATGTGTAACTGAATGAATTGGATGAATGGGAATGAAAGAAAATTCCCCAAAGCCCAAAAGAGTTTCCTTCTTTTTCTTTTTCTATTTGATAAATAAATGGTGTGGCTGTGTTGTTGTTGTATTTGGGTGGAAGAGAGTGGAGATTTCTTCTTTTTCGCTTTTTCATTCATTCTTCTCATGTGAATGTGATGAAGATGACGTTGAGGATGATTATGATGGTGAGTGTTGTTCTGTTATGTATAGAGCAAGACAGAGAATGCACCGCAGCAGCAGCAACGCAACAACAAAACAGTTTTTTTTTTACATTTATTTCCCCTAATCATCTTCAACATTTGTGGACCCATCAGATCACAAGAAGGAAAAAGAACTGATGGCAATCAAAAGAATGACGAAGTGTAGTGGTTTATATTACTCCACCACACTGCATTTCACATTTTCACATTCTGTTAGTCTGGCTCCGAGTATCTAATTTATGAATCGTGCATGTTTTCTATTTTGAAGTTAATATTAATAACTACACTGCAAATTTTAATAGTAAAAAATTCTGATCTTATGCCAGCAGAAGAAACTAAATATACAATACCTCGTACAGTAAGGGATGCCTCAGTTTTGGTCATGTACTTCAAGTGGCGTCCATTTCTTCTATATTCAACAGTCATTAGATTATGCTTAATGCATTTCACTGTTTTTCCTATTCCGAATCATGACCAAAATAACTAAACAAGACAGCGGTAACTTTCACATAGCTTTCCTTCAATTCTTTTCAAGTCACTATACTCCCCATCATCATCATTCAACTCGCCGTCACACTTTTTATTTCTTTCCTCTTCTCCTTCCTTCCTGCTTTGCTTCCTCCTCAGGAGGAAATCTAATAACCCCTTTTAACTGTGTTCTTGCCTCATTCTTAAGAAGAAGAAGAAAGTAATAAAATAAGAGGCTGTACTCTTTCTTTCACCGTTTTCGCCACACACAGAGTTACAGTGCGTATAGTAATGCGTTCCAATATCCCACTGTTACCACACTCACGCATAACAGGCTTAAGGCTTTTCTCAGCAAATGGCTTTCAAAAACGAAAAAAAGAAGAGATTTTAACTCTCTTTTCTATATCCACAGGAGGAGCTATTAACCACAGCAGTGGCCATGCATTTTACTGCATTCAACAAAAAACACTCACCTTATAATATCCTCCTCCTCTTTCTTCTTATATTTCCCTTTAAAACTCACAACTCACGCGACAGGACAGTCATATTGCCATAATCATAATAAAATGAAATACACGGGAAAATTAACTTTCCTCCAAGAAAAAAGAAGATGGGAGAGAAAAAGGAGAAGACATTATATCTTTCTTCCATCCTCCTCTTCTATGCTCTTTCTTCCAAAGAATATTATTGCCCTCATTTATTTTTTTAAAATGTTATATAAGCTATGTATAACCCTCAAAAACCTCTACAATTAAAACTCACAACTCACGCGACAGGACAGTCATATTGCCATAATCATAATAAAATGAAATACACGGGAAAATTAACTTTCCTCCCAGAAAAAAGAAGATGGGAGAGAAAAGGGAGAAGACATTTTATCTTTCTCCCATCCTCCTCTTCAATGCTCTTTCTTCCAAAGAATATTATTGCCCTCATTTATTTTTTTAAAATGTTATATAAGCTATGTATAACCCTCAAAAACCTCTACATATCCACGGGAAATAATATTACTTTTCGTTTTTATTGCTACTCTATATTATCTTCGTCGTCACACAGACCGTCATCATCATTGCAATCCTTTATCATCCTTTTAATGTGTTCTGTACAGACGCAAAGTATATAGTGATTAGTAAATGTTTTGAAAGGATGGGAATAATAATGAAGCTTGAAAGACTCATGGAAGGGGAAATGAGAACGACAAAGAAATACGAAGAAGAACCAAGAAAAAAAGAAAAAAAGTTCCGATCCGCTTTAACAATTTTTTTTTCATTGTAAGACTCTTCCGAATAAATGTTATTGACTGTTTCTCCATGAATATTATGCATATTACGCGGAACTGGAATGATACTACACTCTGACAAAGACGAACAGAGACAGGAGAAGAAGAAGAAGAAGAAAAATGTAGAGGATGGAGTGGAATAATAATGGATGCAGCCAACCAAAGGGAAAAACATTATGGCATCATTGGTATCATCAAGGGCATCATACCAATTTTTCTTCTTTTCTTTTCTTTCTTGTTTTTTTTTTATAAAAAAGACAATATACCGACATTATTATCCTCTTATGAAAAAAAAATATTTAAGTGATACTGGCACATGGCACGGTATCTCATACCATATTATATTCTTCTATTTTTTTTAAACTTCAGTATAAAAAAATGATAAAAGAAAATGATAGTATTTATATAAGGAAAGGCACAAGAGCACGGAGACCTCCCACGGTGAGCTTTAATTATTGCGAAAAATATACGATATTACATAACATAACGAGGAAAAAATGACAGAGGCAGGCATAGAAAAAAAGTTTTATTTTGCTTTGAAGCAATATAGAAAATTATTAAATCTTTTCCTGGAAAAAAAAGTTCACCTTTTTTTCTTACTTTCTACGTCAACATCAACAACAATAACTGCCGCTGTATGTTGGAGTGGATGTAACTAGAGCATCTCTTGGAAAAAAATAATCAGTTTTTTTTTTCAAATGACTACATTGCATAGTTCCTCCACTTTTTGCCTCCACCAGTATCTCATATCCTGCTTCCTGGAACATACCTATTTGGTTCTTATATAATAATATCGTGCATTGCTTACATAACTTTTACAGTGTACAGGTTCAAAGCTTGTAATAATCGTGGTAATGAATGGAATATTAAAGTAATAAAGACGGGAGGAAATTGGTTTCATTTTTCATCAAGACCTACAAGAAAAAATCCCTCATGTCGTATATTTTTATAAAAAAGGGAAAGAAAAAAAACGAAAATGAAATGATGCAGAGAAACGTGATTGCCGGTTTTGTTGCATAAAAAAATATTGTTGTCACCAGGAAAAGATTATATTCTTTTACAGGAAAGAGTTTC
>JAHZNC010001207.1:0-11847 GCA_027744095.1 Zhuqinia jingwanae
ATAGTTGAATATAAAAAAGGGCAATTATATTGAATGGAATTTTGTCGTTTTTGTCGTCCTTCTTCGTTTTGTCCAATTTCTCAAACTGTTCAATGTAACCAGTTTTTTTTAGCAAAATAATAATATTACTCTTATATAAAACATTGCGTATACTGTATGTATGTGACATGACTCTTTCGCATTTTGTCACACAAGAAAAAAAAACTTTGTATTTTTTTTCTTTGTTGTTGCCCCTTGTAGAGTGCTTGCTGACTGGTTTCATGTCATACATCCGTCCGCTGCGCTGTCGCGTTTTTATTCCTGATTGTGTGTCCTATAATAATAATGAAAATAATAGGAGTCGGGGGTCGAGAAACGAAAAAGAAAATGGCTAGTTGGTTTGGTGAATTGAACCGTTTGTCGTTGACTTGCGTCTTTGTATTTTTCATTCTTGCCCAATTCACTTTTCATTTCATTTTTTTCTCCTCTTCTCTCTCTCTCTCTCTCGCTCGTTTCACCTTTGAATATTCATAGGGGTAGTGTGGGGTCATTTGAATGTATGGATATTTTCATATTATGACATACGACCGGCTTTGTAATATAAGTAATGGTGGTGGTGCAGGTGGTGTTGGAAGAATTTGATGATGATGATGGTGATGGAAAGTATAAAGTTAATGTGAGGTCCATTTCTGTCATTCGATATGAGAAAGCGTAAGTTGAGACCGGGAGAGACTTCAAGACGAAAAAAAATAAATGGCATGCGACACGATCGCCCCTACAAAATATTACTGGACTCCTGAGAGTAAGAACACACACATATAAACAAAGCTGACTGAGAGTTTTCCTGGAGCTAAAAAAAAGCAGTAGTAGTAGTACCACCACCAGCAGCAACAGCAGCGCATATTATTATTATTACTCTCTGCCTCTCTCTCTCCCTCAAATGAAAATAAAAAAGGAAATTGTACGCTTTGGGCAATGCCATATGAAAAGTTATAGGTCGTCTGCTTGTTTGTTGCATGGTATATTGTAGTGTTCCTACTCAAACTTATCAATGCAAATGTAAAACAAAATTTATGTGAACATGGGATTATTGTGCGAGTGAATAGAATTTCACACAGTTTTTATTCACAAGTTTTTTTTTTCCTTCCTACTTTGTGATAAGGTGACATACATGACGCATGGTACAAGAACCAAAGAACTAGAAACATTTTTGGGTTTCGGTTAAGGTGATATATGTAATAATGGCAATGGCCCATAATAGAAGAAATGAGTGTAGTAGTAAAATTGTTAAAAGAAAAAAAAAGTAGACTACTACTCAACCACCACCAGCATCAACTAAAAAAAAGTAGAAAGNGGCCCATAATAGAAGAAATGAGTGTAGTAGTAAAATTGTTAAAAGAAAAAAAAAGTAGACTACTACTCAACCACCACCAGCATCAACTAAAAAAAAGTAGAAAGTATAGTAGTGCAAGTAAACACATGGGTATATTATACTATATACACATATGTACATGTACTTAAGTAGCATAATATATTATGCTTATGTATGTGTAAAAAGTGAAAACGAGAGCGAAAGAGAGAAGAAAAAATAATCCAAAAATGTGTTATGTTTTGTTGCGAGTTACGATTTACGGCACGAAGACGTATGTGCATTAGTTTATTTTGGTTAAAAAAACCAAAAAAAAAACCACAAACGCAGGCTACGAGGACAAAATAAAACAATAAGAGAAGAGAAAAGTGATATTTTTGTTGGCTGTTGCTCCTCTGGAGTGCGAGTGAGGGAAACCAAAGGGAAGACCACATATAATATATAGGATTGTAGGGGAAAAAAACAATAAGAGAAAAGTGATATTTTTGTTGGCTGTTGCTCCTCTGGAGTGCGAGTGAGGGAAACCAAAGGGAAGACCACATATAATATATAGGATTGTAGGGGAAATGTACACAGGTAAAAAAAAGGTTGAGTTTTGAGAGACCACAGTGTATGCTTTTATTTGAAAAATAGCTAGCTACATATATAGTATTGTAGCATTATTATAATAACAAGGCAATATTAAGAAAAAGGATGCGTGTGTGTGTGTAAAAAAACAATAATAGTAATAAGTTCCCAATATCAGGAATTTTCTACTCTTATTTCCAGAGTATACCTACTCAAAACAAGCTATGTGAAAAGAAGTGCAATCGACCTTCCGTCCGCGTTTTGTTCCTCTTTTCTCTCTCTCTCTCTCTTTCTCTCTGCTTTAGTTTTTAGTGTGGTTATATTGTCGTTCATCTGGTTGCTGGTCGTGTACTACTACTCAACTCTCACCATAGCACTCACCTCTTTATACACCTACATAATAGAGGGAATGGGGATAAAAATGATTATTATGTAAAAGTAAAGTAGGAATGGAGGAAATGGAATATGTATGTATGCATATGTCTCAAAAGAGTTTAAATAACAAGGTAGGTAGCATGTAATAAGATGATATATGTAGCACTATGTAGGTACATAATAAAAAATTATAGGTAATGTGTAACATATAAAGTTGTACGTACATTCTCAAAACCAACAAAACCAGCAAGCCACATGATTTTACCTTTTCCACTCTGACTCTCATTCTCTTTCTACTACACACACATAAA
The DNA here is from genome assembly GCA_027744095.1 of Zhuqinia jingwanae. Taxonomy (NCBI): domain Eukaryota; kingdom Metazoa; phylum Arthropoda; class Collembola; order Entomobryomorpha; family Paronellidae; genus Zhuqinia; species Zhuqinia jingwanae. The sequence continues at coordinate 2,602 of JAHZNC010001207.1, forward strand.
CTCACTCACTCACTCAGCTCTTTTTTTTATGCGATAATACGATCAGAATAGGTTTGCAATGCAATGGATATATTTTTTTTTGGAGTAAACCCGTGTAACAATTTTTTTTTGTTTCTTTCTATCATCAGTAGCAGACCAGACTCGACTAAAAAAAAGTACCAGACATGAGTTGAATCTCTCTCTCACACTCTCTCACTTCATTTCATTCTCGTCACCATCAAAGTCAACTTTGGTGGTATTAAGGGTCCTTGACAAATAATCCCAGAGAGTGCAAGTTTGTGTATCTGTGAGTAAGTTTCTTTTTTTATATAGTGACCGTATCGCCTGCCACCGTGTTCTTGTTCTAACCGTAAAGCATGATGGAAAGTGTTTTTAGGCGTAACATGTTTCCCAGCTCTTTGTAGATCGCTAGAGTAGTATATAGGTACCATATAACATTTTTTTACCATTTTTTATCTGTTGGTTCTTCTTGTCAAACCAAAATAAAAAGTCGGACTCTCTTCCCTCTATCTCTCTGTGGATGATTCTTGATGTTACAACAACAATTACTTTGGTTCCAGCAGTGACACAGAAAAACAATTTTTTTTTCTTACATTTTTTTTTCCATAATATGAATGCATGTTAGTGGTCCTTATTATTTTGTTACATTGTTGGTGGTACCACGACGGGTATACTGGTCCCTCTTCATCTTCCCTTTTGGCCCGTGTGAGAGCGAGTCGTCTCCTAAAGTGACAACGACAACACCATTGAATAATAATAACAATAAAAAAGTACATGAAAAACTCGGAATATTATGCAGACTTTATCTGCTTCTCTCTCTCTCTCTCTGTTCTTTTCACTCTCCCCGGAATACACGCATTCTCCACTTGAAATAAATGTATTGTAGCTATCTGTCTGTGCAGCAGTCAGTAAGCCACATACATGAATACAAACAGTCAAGGGAGTCCACTGAGCTTTTGATTGTAAGAAGATGTGAATTGGAGATAGATAGACATAATTGTACTGAACTTTGGTGAGCTCTTCCTTCTTCTCTTTTGCTTTTTTTTCTGTTTGTATTCCCCAACCAAACGAATCAACCTCTCTCTCTTTCTCTCTCTCGACTTTAAAAAAATATATAAAAACTTTTCACATCATCGGCCTTATGTAACGATCATCATCATTATTATCATCATCATCAACAAGAACAACACAAGCTATAGCAATAAGAACATACTGACATTGCCATATACGTATATATGTGTATATACTACAGTGTATGTAGTGTACTACTGCCACACAGCATTTATGATGAACATCATCTTGGTCGGGAGGGGTGAACATCACTATTATTCCCATCATCATCATCCCTCAGCTTTTTTCTCTTCATCTCTCTTCTTTTTCGCGTTCAATTGAGTTGGTTTTGATGGTGGTGTGGATGTTGTTGTTGGGTTACTAAAAAAGAGTGAGTTGGGAATACTTACTTTACTCCAACAATCCAACTCCAATTTACAAAGTAGAGAGAGAGAGAGGGAAACCCTGATTGTGAAACGAAAAAAGGTTGGCTTTTTGTGGTTGACTGGTACTGGATAGTGGAAGAGGTGGTGGTGGTTGGTGTGTAAAGTAAACCGTAAACCAAAGCTAAAGCACTTTACACAGTATCAACATCGTCGTCATCTCGTCTCATTCGAAAATCTCTCTTCTCCAAAAAAAAAATAATACACTAAAAACCACGACCACGCGAGACTAAAATATACCTATGCATGCACTACTACCACTGACAATGTCATAATGTTGTTGTTGTTGCAAAGGATATAGGTATATGTATACCTATATATCTCTCTCTTTTCCTCAAGTATGCAACATAAGGGAGCACAAGCAGCGGGACACATACATTATAATGATAATAATAATAATGATGAACATCATCAATATCTCGTCGTCTTGTACTAAAAAAGCAATAAGTGCACAGCAAACTACAAATTCCCAGTGAATACATAATATTATTTTTTCTTGTTGTAAGAGTGCCCCATCCTCATCATCATCATTGTCGTCAAAAAATATATGTACTAAAACCAAACCACCGCCACTTTACTCCTCATCTCCTCTCTCTCTCATAGTTTCATTTTTGCCTCTCCGAGGATTCCATGTAACGATAAAAAAAGAACAAGGCTCAATGTGTGTACACAGTGCATAGATTGGATCTTCTCTCTTTCCACTTTGATGGTGGTGTTCCTTAGCTAAAACAGCCAAGGGTATCCTTTCTCTTCTCCTCAGCTTCAACTCGCTGTGCGGCTCTTCCACGGAATCTCTCACAATAACTTACAAAAGTAGGAGGAAAACCTCTCTTCTTTCATAAAAGCTTTTGCTTCTATCTGCACGTATATTCTTTTCCAAGAGCAAAAGCAGCAGCAGCAGCAGAAGCAACATAACAACAGCAACACCAAAATCCTCCTCATCCCAAAAGAGTCAGAATCAGCTTTAAGCCCTCTGCTCCTCTTCACGACTTTACTCAACTTGAGTCTCTCACTCTCTCACAAGCTTTAGAGGATTGGATTCCTTTTTGCTCCTGCTACTCTTTGGGATACGGTGATCATCACTAAAACAGCATTAGTATATAGCAGCAGCAGCAGCAACAACACCGTCTCATCTTCATTGCTTTTAAAGCAGTCATCATGTTCTTGTTGGAAAAAAGAGCCAGTTGAGACGTATTTGTTGGCCAGTTCTCATCTTGCTCCTGTTCCGTCTGCACACTCGTTCAGAAAGAACACGCACACAATACATTTTTTTGTTCCTGGCTTTTGGTACCAGACCCAAAACCAAAAATCACACACATAAAAACTTACACGGATTCATTCCTTGAAAACACACTACACTTTTTTCTTCTGGTCTTAAGTCAGACTTCTATTCAAAGTCTCTCGTCCTCTCTCTCTCTCTGTGACTCTCACAACAACAATACAATCAGTCTTCGTGGGTTTCGTGGGGAGAATGGAATGTGCAACCACGACTTTTTCTCAAGATCGTCGTCATCATCATCATCATCATCTTGATCAGCAGCAACCTAATATGAGGATACCTTAAGAAGGAAAAAGAAGAAGACGTCTTTTTTGACCAGCTTCTTTATAAGCCCCTTGTTCATCTCATCTCAGATTCTCATCTTCCTCCGCAACAACAGGACTAATAACAATTGAGACATTGCATTGGTGTACTTTTAATAACTTGTACTGCCACAAAGACAGTATATTTTATAGATATCTCTACATACTTAATATTAAGCAAGAGAGAGAGAGTGAAGCAAAGGAGTAAAGAATATTAAGTAGTAGTAGCCACGAGCTAAGCTTACTTTTAAGCTTTTTAAAAGTAGAAAAATCCCTTTCTCTGCTGCTGATGAATCTGATAATAATGTAGTGTGGTAAAGACATGAGCAAGCTTCATCATCATCCTCCTCATCACAATCCTCAATCTCATCTTTAAATGTTATCATCATCAACAGCAGCCGAACCACCTCACATTATATAAAACCCTGAGCAAAGAAGTAGTAGCAAAAGTAAGCAGCCCAGCGACACTATAACGTAGGCTCTTTAAATAATAAAAAAGTGAGTGGATTTTTGTGTGTGTGTGGAAAGGACGAAAAGGGAAACCCCTTTTTCCCACCCTACTTTTTATACAGAATCAAAAAAAGAGAGAAGAAGTTGCTATTAGAGAGACCATAGACAAGACCCACTAGTTGTATAACTCTTTTCCTACCTGAAAAAAAAAACAATTTTGCCTGGAGCTGTTTACCCTTCCCAAAAAAACTTACTGGTTGAATAAACTGAGTTCATAGTATAACAGTACTGTTATCGAACAAGGTATTTATTGGAAAAAGAGGAAAGAATGTAGAAAGTGAGGTTACGCATGTGTGTGACATATGACATATGTGACGGTTAAAAAATACACAGAAAAAATACCAATCATATAACTATTAAAAAAAGCGGTGTGACATATAAAGAAAAAAACCGGTGAACATCGAATAACTATGTCACAGAATGTGTGTGTCGGTAACCGACCGTTTTTGTCAGGTGGATAATAAAGTATGTAAGTTGTAAGAAGCGAACAAAGATGAATGAAAAGAGTGAGAAGATTGGTGGAGGAGGCGAAAAGCCTCCATCATCATCCGTTTCTGGAATGGATCAACAGGAGCATGAAAACACTAAACAATACTATTATCCCCAAGTTATCAGTTATTTGTGGGGTGGAAGAAATGGCAGCAGTAGTGGTGATGGAGGAGGAGGTGGTAGTATTGGTGGCGGCGAAGGAGGGGGTGACAATTCCAGTGACACGGCGGGAATATACACATACAGCCGAAGATATTATGGAGGAGGAGGTGGGGGCAGTAGTAGCAGTGTAACCCGAGTAGTATTGTGGGTGGTGGGCCTGTCCATTGTGGGATTGTTGGGTCAACGCGTGTACAATCTGGAACAAAGACTGAGCCAGGTGGAAGGCCAGCTACTGCTAATACTCACACAAGCAACAGCATCCTCATCTGCAACAGATGCTGCTGCTGCGATGCGTTTTGCGGACAGCTCTCATTTCCTTTTTAACACTAATCAAGACATTCATAGAGATAATAATAATAATAATTTTGTTGACAAACTAGATAAAATTAGTGGTAGTTTAAATAATAATAATAATAATAATAATCATAATTTTAGGCTAGTTCGTCGTGGTGGTGGTGGTGTTGGAAGTGGTGAAATTGGTGGTGGTTTAAGTGAATTTATCAGTGAGGATGGCTCTTCAGTTGGTCATCCCATGCTAAGATTCCGTCGAGAGGCAAGTCCACAGCACAACAGCAAAGAAGACCAGGATCTCATTGATAATGTCATTTTGGCTTCGGGAAGCAATGCCAACTCTGCTTCTGGTGGTGGGGGAGGAGGAGGTGGAGGATCTGGTAGCAACGTCCCCCTTGACATGTCACATTGTCCCTGCACACAGGGTAAGCTTATTATATATTATGCGCAAATATATACCTTTACACATATATGGCACTGTATAGTAATAAATCTAATAATAAAGCCAATGACATTATACCTAATTAACATGCAACTAGAACATGTTTTCATTTAGAAAGCCGGTGGTACTATTCTCGCGTAGTTTTTGGCTTGGCACGCAGCAATTTATTAGTTGGCTCCTCTTCTTCGTACTACCTCCAACAATTCCTTTTTTGCATAATCGTCAATGTTAATAAATTTACAGAGGTAAAGCTTATATAAAAGCAACTTTTTCCAAGAAGAAAGAAAATGAGAGAGAGAGAGAAAAAAAAAACTTTTGTTGGTTTATTAAATGGCCTTGCATGATTATAAAGAATAATACTATTTGGTGCTGCTGTTGTTGCTCCTACTGTTCTTGTTGTTGTTATTCTTGTAAATGTTGTTACTTTTGATGCTTGCGTGCCATGCAAACTTGCTGTAACCGGAGCTAGCCATTTTTATTCCCTAAGAGCCTCATTAGCCCTTTTTTACTCGCATTTTTTTTGTCTCTGGTCTCTTTAAACAAGATACCAAAAAACCAACTTAGATATACATACATGAAATACATATAACGCTAGTACATTTTATTTTGACCTGTCAATAAAGTATAAATGTATTTTACCATCTTTTTTTCTTCACAAGAAAAGAAAAAAAACATAATAGATTGCCTGATTGGTTTGCGCGCACACTCTATAATTACAAAAAAAATAAGATTATTTATTGTTATTCTTCTGAAAAATTTATTGCCAATATGTACATATTATTGATCAGCTTGACTTTTTGACTTTGTTTAAGAAATGAAAACCCACCATCCATCATCAAGCCCAAAATGTATATTTATTCTTTTTTTTTAAGTGAGAATACCTATAAAAATTTATTACGACTTTACTCATTTCTGCGTATTGTTTTTATTTTTCTTAAAAGAAATTAAATATTACTACTACTACTACTACCCATCATACTGTGTATATTTTTAAGAGATATGATATCAAAAATGCATTATGAATTATTATTGCTATTTACCAAACATCCTTCCCAACACTAGAGACTATACTACTATGTGATATGATGTGTGAGGCGATATGAGTATAAAAAAATATATCCATCCATCCATCTCACACGCAGAGCTCTTGTCCTTATGACGTATATATCAAATGTACACGCAATAATAATAATAATAATAAGTAAGCAATAACTAATAATCATACATATGCAGAAAAAAATCGTGAAAAGAGGTGCGACTTCAATAACAGCCCATCAAACACACACACACACACACTCGCATCACATCACTTCTCAAGAAATTATCATGTGCCAGAGCCACAAGGCATCTATCTCTTATTTTTTTTAAACTTAACGTTTTTTTCCTACTTCTTCTTGATCATCCCCTTCCACCACACACACCACTGACAAATCATGTATAAAAAAACCTAATCTCTATCTATTTTCCTCACTGCCTGCCTCTCTCTCTGTCTCTTTCCCTCAAAGAAGAATAGCAAAGTCATCTATAATTTTTTTTCCATTTGAGAATATATAGCCATTATAGCTGTAGTAGTAATTCGTACAAAATAAAAAATATTGCCTATATGTGCCCAATGAGCATTTATCGGCTTTTTAAAATGCATTTTCTTACAGTGTCCAACCAATAATAACAAACTGGTTTTCACACTTTTACAACAGCCATCAACCATCATAATCTTCTTTTCTGCCCATACATATGTATATACATACATACCTAGATGACTTTAGAGTAACTACATCATCATCATCATCATCACTGCATCGTCGTCATTTAGAAAACTATGTGAAGTTATGCACAAACATTTTAGTTTTTTTATATTTCTTCTTCTTCCCAGCTGCGCCGCGTTCCTTTGCCTTGTCCGATTACACTCACTGTCTGTTGTAGACTTTAGTACTTCTTGTTACATTTTATGTTTCGCTTGATCACTGCGCAGTGATCATCATCCGATGAGAAGAGGATGAAAAATTTTTTGCTGATGAAGAAGAAGATGAAGAAGAACAAGAGTTTTGTAGAGTTTCTTTTTGGTTCCAATTCTCTCTTGCATCACCGTTTTTACTGCAACAACTTACCATATTACCTATATATACTTTGGTCATAGTCATAGTATATGCATGCATACTTAAGTAGCATCCAGTTTATACCTGAAAATTTTTACAACTTTTTTTTAGTTTACTCTACTCTTGTCGCTAGCTTCTGCTGCTGGTGATGCATAATCCGTTTTAAAACCTTCTTTGTTATTTAATGCAACGGTATGCTGTTTTTAGTTTTTTTTAACACTGTATCACCATCATGATGATCATCCCCTTCGTTTCCAAATTTTATATCTCTCTTTTCTCCGCCTTATACTTGTGTGTGGTTATTATATTATGTAGTTTAAAGTTATGGTCCATCCATCGCTCTTCTTCTAGTTGGTTGCTTTAGTAGGTATCCACCCGGCGCATCATCCGATAATGTATGCAAATGTAGGCAAAATAGCTCTCACTGTTTTATTACAAAGGGAAAACGGGAAAGAGAGAGAGAGAGAGATGATGATGAAGACAAGCTTTGTGTGATGTGTGTAGTCTGTGTCTTTGTGATGATGATGATGATGATGGCAAAAGAGGAACTGCTGCTCATCATAATCATCGTCAACATATTATCATGATCACGATGACTCCACTCTTTTTCTGTACATAGTATTATGCGTGTACATAATATGCCCTTGCGTATAGGATTGTGAGTGTGTCGTTGAATGGCATGGCTGTCACATAAAAACAAAGAGAATCACCACCATCAAACATCACCTCCTCAGCAAAACGGATCTACTATTCTTTTCTTTTTTGCCTTGGTCGTCACCTTTTTCACTTTATTTCCTCACTTTTATGAGCATGCAGTTATGTACATATACGTTATATGGGTATAATAATGCCATGTACATAAAAGTATCTACATTTTAAAACAAGAAAACATACTTGTATAAAAAAGAATAGGGAGATTTTTGGTCCAATGATGAAGATTTGTCTGTCTTGTATATGGACTCCTCTAAAACAAATTCCACTGCGTAGCATTTTACCACAAAGCACCCAAGTTTGATCATTGATCAGTCGTGCAGCAGTCTTTCTCTCTCTCTCTCTCACATGTGTCCATCTTCATTTTCCTCTCTCGTCGTAAAAGACAAAAAAAAAGAGTCCTCCACCTCCACAGAATAAGTCAGTCAGACTTACAAAACATGATAGCCGTGTACTATTTTCTTCTTCTTCTTCTTCTTCTTCACGTCCCCATGTCCCCATACAATGTCTAGTATTCATCATCATTTTCCCAATCTCAAACTGAACTTCCATACATCACATCACACGCAAACCACATTTATGTATCTATTTCCCTGTTCAATCAAGCCAAAAGTATCTGAAATCATCACAAGAAAGGAAGGAGGAAAAAAAATAAAACAATGTATCTGTCCAGTTTTTTCTTTTGCATCCCACAAGTGACAAATGGTTTATGCTTTAATGAAATTTATATATATTATAGGTAGGTATACATTGTTAAATATATGATGCATATTATGTGTGTACATGTACAAAAAAATGCACTCTTTTATTTGTTATCCTGACAAGTCAGTCAGTCACTCGGCGACTCTGCAACTCGTTAAATATTTGATGACGGGCAGGGAGCTTTACACGACACCCAGACAGTATTGAAAACACGACATACGATGTGAAATATGATATGTATATTTTATAAAAAGTATTTGCACATGTCACACATTTATACATAAATATATGTATACCTATGCTTTGTCCTCGTTTGAGAAAAGATAATAATAACAATATATAGTTGAGTATGAGGACACATTGCTGGTTTTTTGGCATATTGCATTTTTGTATTCTTTTGTTTATCGTTTTTTCTCTTTTTTGTAAAGAAAAAAAAACAGATAAAAGTTTTAAAATGTCAGTAAGAAAAAGTGTTTGTTTATTTTTTTTTGCGAAAAAATTCCGTTCTTCTTGTGATGCCCATGGGAGGAAGGAGGAATTTATTATGCCCTTTTTCCCTCATATTTTTCTTTTTAGGAAAAAAATCTCTTGAAAAAGGCAGAGACAACACGTAAAAAAAATACAATTTTTACACCATTACATATTACCATTATTATTATTATTGTTATTATTATAGACTGTAAGAAAATACCAGGGAGTGAAAAAATATCAACGCCTCTCATGTCGATAAAGTCATGTCACTTGAAGTGTAAATCCTCTTCACGAAAAG
>JAHZNC010001208.1:0-12111 GCA_027744095.1 Zhuqinia jingwanae
CATTCTCTCTCCAATCAATCGACAGTCACTTATTGTATTATGGACAAGTGGCACGATTACCTTGTCCACTTTAGAAATGTCTCCGATTTTCAAACGGTTTCGGCGGATATCTACTGCTGCAGCCAAAAGGCGACAAAAGGTGTTTCCTTCAATTTTTTCTTGAAAGAAAATACCAAAGAGATTGAGAGAGAGAGAGAAGAGGAAATTAGCTGGATATTGGACAATTTTATATTATTTTACTGAAAGTGATGCAAACAAATGATAAGTGGATGCATGTGCCATATATGTATAAGGAGCCATTTCTCAATATAATATGTATCAGCCTCAAAGAAATTTAATATGAGTTTTGTTGTTTGTTATTATAAGGATTCGGTTTTTGTGGGTATATGATAATGTTGAACTATTATTGAGATTGAGATGCTTGTGAAATGTCCGCAACAAAGATAAAAGAATGGAACAAATGGAAAATATATATAGTGAGGTGAAGTGGGATACTGAATATGCTTGTGCTGTACACACAATGCACACCGCAGAATTACACAAAATAGTGATGATGATGGATAGGGAGAGAGAGAGAGCGCAAGAAACAAACAATACCAGAAGAAATGAATGAAATAAAGAAAATATATCATGTACATACATGCATTCATAATGGAAGAGAACAAACTGAGATGATGGATAGGGAGAGAGAGAGAGCGCAAGAAACAAACAATACCAGAAGAAATGAATGAAATAAAGAAAATATATCATGTACATACATGCATTCATAATGGAAGATATCAAACTGAGGAGACTACTTAAGAGAAATATAATAATAATAGGACGGATTGGGTATACCAAAAAGGCCGGTTGTTTTTGTTGTAATACGCAGCTCAATGTAGTTTATAGAGCTTATTTCAATTCATTCAATGTTGTTTTTCTTTCTAGTTTTTGCTGTGGAAAAAAATACAGGAATGAAGATGATATTAATCTGTCGCCAAAAATTATATATAGGTAAAATATATTTTTCTTCTTTTTTTGGTAGGATTTGGGAAGCAAAGTGGGTATACGTGTTATAACGAAATGTATTTTTTTGATTGTGATTACGAGTGTGTACTTAAGTTAATCTGCTTGGGTGCACCAAAGTAAAATGTCAACTGCCACAACAAAAACAAATTTAAGAATATAGCTTTTTTGAAAAGTACATGAATCACAATGGCAGACTATGTTACCAAATTGGTAATACCAATCTATACATAGGAACTAAACACAAAATAATTAAGATAAAATGTGGACATAAGCTTGTAAATGTTCACTTTTCAGACTGTATTGTTACCCTCTGGGTAAACATGTATATACATAAATTGATAATAATAGGTAATAATTTTAAAAATCTTCCTAAATTTGTCTTTAAAATGAAAATGAATTGCAATTAATTTGCTAATTAAAGAAAATAATTGCAAGTAAATAAGATTTAAAAAGTCTGAAAAAACTACTTATAATTTTTTTCGTTACAAAACACTTTTTTTTCAAAAAAAAGTACAAATTTGTTCTGGGGTGGTGCCTCTTTTCCTAATAAGTTTATACGGTAAAAGTAGATAGGATTAAACATTTTATAAACATTTTGACTTGTGACAGCAGCGAGCAAAAGAGAGAGAGAGAAGAAAAAAACTTGACATAAAGTAATTTACTTTCCCTTCCATTTCTCATAAGTACCTTTATACTTGCAGTGAGTGTGTGAGTCAAATCAAGTCTCTACCAACCAAACAAACTATAAAAACTACTAAAACTAACACAACAAAGTTCACTGGTCTTCTTCCATAACTTTTTACTGTTCCTATATACTGCTCCCCCAATATATGACGTGCACATAGGCATGCAGCAAGGAAAAAGGAGAGAGAGAGAGAGAGCACAAGCAGAGAGCAGTGAAAATTAAGTGAAAAGCAGACAAGTTTTCAGTAAAACTTGTCAGAAGGACGGAGAGAGAGAGAGAGAACAAGTTTGAATTAAATTGGCTCACGCTTCATTTCATATTTCCTATATAATAATATACTCAACTGGAGTTAATGCGTAGTAGTATTAACAAGCAATAAGTGTATATATGCCTTAAATACTTTAATAAATATAAAAGATATTTAGCAGTTTAGCAGGTACATATAAACATATACTTCTTATAAAAGAACATATATATATCCATCATTATTATAACTTTGCTTCTTTAGGGTTTTCACTCTTTTTGGCAAATATTAATTAAGGCAACGCTAACTAACTAGCTGTAATTCTGCTCTCTCACTCTTCCTAAGTAACTCTGCAAACAAGCAAGGCATTCACAAAGTAACACAGTTTCTATATAAGTATTTGTATACCTATATTACCTATACGCATTATCTAATGTGCATGTATATTTGGGTAAGCTTTTTGTGTACTCAGTTGATTTTCTCTGTCTCCCTTGTCTTGTGATCATCATGTGATATTATGACTGTCTTCTCCACTTTGCGATGAGGCTGCCCTTATTATTATTACTTTACTTATTTAACTTTACTACTAAGTAAGCAGAGAGAGAGAGAGAGAGGGTAGTATACACAGAATATATTATGCATAAGCTTGTGTGTGTGTTGCAACTCATAATAGGGAAGGAAAGAGATGTGGAGACTTATTATAAACAGGATGGTTGCTTTCGAGGGAGCAACTTGTGAATCATATTAATCTGAAATTAATTGAGTGCTAAAACGATTTATGTAGGAACCAAGTAAATGACTTATGGATTAATTAAGATCTAAATTAAGTACATTACACACGTCCCCTGCTGCCTTGCAAAATTACTCATTCAATAAGCTGCACAACAACAACAAAATGTAGAGCAAAAGCAACAGAGCAACATATTATAAATATAACATAACACGCTTTACTATACCAAGTGCTGGGAGTAATATGAACGTGCAATTAAACTAGAGTAGGTATATATGTATGTATCTCTATAGATAGCATAATATGCCTACATACAACATAGGTATACCTATTATACTCGTCCATGGATGTTTTTATGTTGTATGTAGCTTCATTACGTCGCAATTTGCCCCAAAATTCTTAATAAAAACTCAAACAACTTATTATTACGCTCTTTGAGGAAAGCTTTTTCTTTCTGTTCTAAAAATAAAAACAGCTCACCTTTTTGCCAGCACATAATTTTGTAGCAGCAGCAATTTTACTTTTACATATTAATATTATTTCACTTTATTTTTGCCCAAAATACCCTGGCCTTTTCTTTTATGGGAAAATGCACAATAACATTCAATTTAGTATATAAAAAAATTGACTCTCGCCTGTTCATTTTTTTTGTTATCATGGCGTGTAATGATGATGATGATAGCAAACAACATTATTATTTTATGTTAATAAAAATTGTGAGTGGTGCAAGGCGAGGAGTATATGTAGTAGTACACAATGAACAACACAAAGTGAGTCAGTTTTATAATGACATTTAGCAATCTCCTCTCGCCATTTACAACGAATGAGCTATAGAAGAGAGAGAGAGAAAAGGAAGGAAGCAGGACAACAACAAAAAGCCGAGAGTTTTTGTGCATGTGTGCTGCTCTTGTTTGTTTGAAAGTTTGTTACTGCTGCTGCTGATGATGATGATGTGTAAACGGGCTTTTTTTTATTTCATAAAACGCTTTACTTTATTACATTACCCGAGACAAAAGAGAACTTTTCACGTTGTGAGTTCTTGTGAAGCACACAATATATTACGTTGCACAAATACATGAACCAACCAAGTCAACCTTGTTTTGCTTTTGTTCAATGATGATTTTTTCTCTCCATCTCTATTCACTTTTCGCTGGCAATGTGATGATCAAGTCAACTCAAGTCAGTTTATTTTATCCTAGGTTCATCATATCGTCCTCATCACTACTACTACTGTTACTAAAGGCTAGAAAACTCCATCATCACTTCATTGTAATCATATAATGATAATTTTGTGAGTGAGCATCATGGTACACACCGACGAAATAGTCGGGAGATATTGTATATATACGCCCGAGGAAGAATATATTTAAAAAACGTTTCATAATGATAATCAACATCATTGATGTTGGAGTTTTTGAAGTGTCGTCGTCACTATTACACTCGTCACAAAAACACAATAAAAACGACTTAATATATATGCGTTGTACTTTGTGCCCCGCCATGCACATTTTTTTATACTATTATTATATTATTATTATGCTGATGCTCTTGTTGATGTTTTGTCATTTAGTCATCCTCTTTTTTTTGGTGACATTCTCTCAGGCTATATGCTTTAGTTTTCTTTTATGAGCTTTTTGATCAAATTATGCATGTGAGATTGAAGTGGATAGGAGCAGGAGGGTAAAGAGGGAATATAAACTGATGACTCTGATGATCATGATGATCTCATAAATTGACGAATGAGTTTAATAAAGAGAGAAAAACGCTTACTGGAAACTTCGGGAATGCCCAGGAAAAATAATTTGTTTGTCTATTCATTTTGCCCATTTTCATTCATTCGCTCTGCTTTTACGCTCAATTTGCTTGTAAATTTGACAATTATTACGGTATCATCACTCATCTTCTATATATTTCTTTCTTTTTTTCTCCAGTAAATTGAAAACTGATGATGATCATGATGATGATGATAAATGATAATGATTACTGATTTTGATCGCTTTCTTTATAACATCATATCAAATTACAAAACTTTAAGGACGGAAGATATACATACTAACTGACTGCGAATGATAATGTTTAAGAGAGCTGGAGGATTATTATAAATTGCTTCACTTGACGGAATTCCCATGATTCCCCGGATGAGGATAATATCAACATACATATACCTACAGCATGTAGTAATATAGTTTATTGCTCCATGAGCCGCGCTAACTCAATAAATCAACGTGGCTTAGTATACTCTGATCCCAAATAATTTTCTTTTCAATATAACATCTCCTCACACACTCTTGTAAAATAATTTCGGATCAAACTATCCAAGTACCTATATCACCATCATGATCTTCCTCATCATCATCATCATCACATTCATCACCATAATTCATACTAACGACCCATAAACATTTATAGCCTGTCCATCAAAATTCTGTTTGTTCCATTTAAACATTTTTTTTTCTCTGCAAAAAATAAACCATGTTCACTAAGAAATCACTCAAGGGATCATCATTTTTTTTGTTATTGTTTTCTGTAAAAGGACGATGATCCTAGTATAAGAAGACAAGATCATGTAGCAACATCGGCTTGTTCTTTTTATAGAAATGGGGAAAATCCCTTAAATCTATCTAACAATCCCATCATGATCATCATTTTTATGATCACAATTTAGCGATGAAAACGTCCTTAAAATTCTATCTAGCTGTCTGTCTGTCTATTAAACAAGCTGATTGTGATAGCAGAGAGAGGGAAGGGAATAACATCTCTTGATCCTTATTTTTCTCTCTTTTTTTGCCTCAACTAATAGCTTTATGTACATTTAATAGCATTTCTCCATTTCCTGCTGCCAGTAGTAGTAGTAGTAGTAGTACAGCCGCAATGTATTCTACCACCACACACAGCAGAAAATTGTAAAAATAACAATAATAATAAGAAGTAATAAGGGAAAAAATGCTTTCTTGTCTTGTCGAGTATTTTTCTGAGTGAATTCCTCTATCTTTTTCTCTCTGAGCAAGTGTAATTTTTCGTGGGAACTTCCTGATGATCTTGTTGAGGAGGGGATAAAAACCGGAATGGAATGAATGCTGCTGCTGGAGAAGTGGAGCAAAGCGAGAAAAATAGGGAAGAGATCGTGTGGTGTTAATGTTTGGTGCCTGGAGTTGTCCCGTCCCTCCCTACTATATATACTCACTACACATTCAATGATGATATATATAAATGTGCCATGCAATGGCCATGATGATGATCATGACAGAATAGCTCAAAGTATTAGTGCTCTTCTTGTGTTAGAAGCTGAGAGAGACGGGCTAACTCTATTAGACTTTTTTCCCTGTTTTTTTTAGTTCTAGTGTTAGATGCCATCAGCACCATGATCATATTTGCTATTGCGTAGAGAAGAGAGAGAGAGAGAGCTAGAGATAGAGCGGAGGAATGAATGGAATGGGAATAGGGATTTTCATGGTTGACTGGGCTGAGCCCTGTAAGTAACGTAATGCAATGTGAATAAGTGTAAAGTGAGAAATGAACGATCATCATCAAGAAAAAAAGGAACATGTTCTGTTTCATGATGTGGTTGTTATGAACAAGACGATCATGATGATGATAATGTCCTTGTTTGGGGTCTAGTAAAGGAACAAGAGTNGTTTCATGATGTGGTTGTTATGAACAAGACGATCATGATGATGATAATGTCCTTGTTTGGGGTCTAGTAAAGGAACAAGAGTCACACTGCTAGTCAGCCAGCAGATCAGCAAAAAAAAAAATTATATAGGGAACTATATAAACTAACATAATAAGTAGGTACACATGTTTAGGCATTTCTTGTTTGTCTGCTGCTGCTGCTGCTGTGGATATATATTTGGTTTGGCTTGACGTGCGAACGTGCATAGATAATATAACTAAAATATTTTTTTTTAGAAAATGTATGTGTGCATGTGTACATATATATATAAACGGCCTGTTTATATGGGAGTAGTGTTGGGGTGCATGGAAGCATGAAAACCGCAAACAGGAGTGTGAGTGTGTGTGCCTATGCCTAATAGCCGAAACCATCATCATCCCATTTACCTTCAATAACTGTGGGAATTTAGCCAAATGTCTTAAAATGCTCTTTTCATCCCCGGCCTGTCAGTTTATTTCCAGCTAAAGAAAAACACTCATTCCTATTAGTATAATATACTGCATATTTACTATATATTATTACTATTATTGTGCACATGTTCGTATATATAAATGGTAAATTGCGCACTACTAGTATAAACGTAAAAAAAATATAAGACGAAATATTAACCATTTATTCCATTACTGCATTCAACATAATAAAGTTTTTTTTAATGCATATCCGTATTTTCCATAATAGCCTCGCTTACTGGATTGTCCGCATAATATGATAATTACTATTATTAGTGAGCATTTCAAGCATTTATTTGAATTGGCCTTTTAATAACAAAATTATCAAAGGTTCACAACAATTTATTATGGGAGCGCACACAGACACAGGAGCTCACTATTTTAGGAGATGGGGAGTAATTAAGCAAGCGTAATACTTATTATTATGCTTTACCACCACCATCACCAGGATAAAATGTTATGATAAAGTGTATGTAGAACCAGAACTGAACATAAATTTCGCCAAATATGTAGCTTATAGCCACACATTATTTTTTATGCATGTACTATGTATACAGAGTATGTATATTACAAGTAATTGCAAGGAAAAGGTAATTAACTGAGTGGAAAATTAAGTAGTATTGGGTGAACACCTGGTGAGAATCTCAGAGCGAAGAAAGAGGGCCTGCCTACCGCAGAAAATTCACTGCTGTAATCAAAAGAAAAGGGGAAAAAGTCGAAATAAGCAGCAAACACAATAGAAAATTACGGCAACAGTCAGTAGTCTACATGCAGAATATATTATATACACTTCTTGCTCATTATTTTCTCCATCCATCTATTACATATGTACATTATGCGTTTTTAGTTTTCTCCTTTCTTTTTTCATTATTGAAAAACACTTTCTTCAGAGAGAAAAACAGCACTAGAAAAATGAATAATGAATCTCCTTGCCTCTGCGTTACATTAAAAAAAGCTTGAGGCATTTTGAACATTTATGGTTACGTGAGTTTGTATGTGTATATATAAATTTTCCTGGACACTTGTTTCCCGTTCCGGTTAGGTTGTTGTAGAGAACAAAAGAACAAAAAATAAATAAAAATAACGAAAGAGTTAACTGAATTGGTTGTCTACTAACAAAAATTCCATCTGATAATGTCTGGCTAAAGGTGAAGAATGAATTTAGGTTGGATATATATGCATGCACTAGAAGAAGGTATGAGCTAAAGTGAGTTTTAAATTAACAACGGACGAGAAAAAAAAGAAAGAAAAAACTAAGCTATAATAAACTTTGCTGTAGAAAATATAAGAAATATTAAGCTAGGTAAGTATGTACATACATGCAGTGGGTATACAGCATTTGGCCAATTGGTCTGTGATAAATGTAGTGGAACAGAGTGACATGAGCAACTTACACACTACACACACAAGACATCAGTCATTCATGTGATTAAGCTGGGGAGAGAGAGCAAGAGAGAGAGAGAGAGGGGGAGAGAGAAAGAAGGAAGGAGAGATGCCGGACACACGACACATGAGAAAGAGAGAAAAAAAGGCTTAATAATAACAAGAGCGACATGACATGCACGAGAACAAGGAGAAACAGCATGCAATAAAGCTCAACTTACTTTCCTTGTACACCATAATATAATATATAGCGAGCGAGAGAGGGAGAGAGGGAGAGAGACCAAAAGTTTCTGATAAGATTATTGTTGGTTTTTTAAACGGCCATCTTGAAAGATTAGTGGAGTGCGCTTATTACATTAGAAATTATTATTGTAATATACATATATATAAGTTGAGTTGAATGAGTTTATGTGTGTGTGTGTGTGCACTTTTCTGAATCCAGGTTGAAATGAATAAGGTAATTATGCATCCGGGCATTAAGATTAAAGATAAGTTTATCAATATAATACGTAAATAATAAAGTAATCCAAATCCAACAGTTTCAACTTTTTACACACACACACACACACCACATGTTCATGTGTCACCAAAGCTTTTGTTCGTTATTGTTGCTGCCTTAGATTGCTTGTTACTTTTTCTCTTCTTCTTTCTGCTGCTGCTGCATGCATTATTATTATATTTAGTGGACATTTCATGAACTCTCCATGGGGGTTTTAACGAGCTTACTTAACCTCGTTATATTTTACACACTTAACGAAATAATAATTCTGATAGGACCATATATCATTATTACATTAAATTTGATTGATAAATCCAAAAATGCAGTAAATTAAATCGGTCAATCAAAAATGAATATAAAAAAGTACATGGTGTTTATATATGTACCCATGCACATACTCGTTACAAAAATGTTCATTAAGAAAAGAAAAAAATGTCGTAAATAGTGACAAGAAAAAAATGGTACAAACCATTGGCACATTCCTTCAAATGTCCTCATTGTATATACATTATTATGTGAGCTTGTAATAGTCAAAGTGTAAAAAACCATGCTATATACATACATGTAATATGGAGAATAGAAGAAAAAAATAAAATTAGACATGGGTTGTATGTCCAAATTTAAAAGAACTGCCCGACACTAGGTTTTTTTTATAGAAAGGATTACTTTTATGAGGTTTTGTTGGTTTTTACAACATTAAAATCACATTTGTTTTCGCGTGATTCATTAGACTGCCATAAATCTGATATGAATATGAATGAATGTTGGCTCCATTTTCTCTATTATTCCCATTCTCTTTTTTATATATATTTATATTTTTTTGCTATTGTGTCCTTTGCAAAATACCTAATACTACTGCAGCCATTTGCACAGTGCATACATATAATATAAAAAGATATAAACTATTATAAACTTGGCATAATTATATGTATCGCAAAATGATGCTAATCGATTAACGAGCATTGGATTGGGTACACTTATACCACCAGCAGCAGTAGTTGGAATACACATACATATAGGCATATATATTCTATACGATGCAATTTAAATTTAACGTTTTGTTTGTGTGTACATTTGTGTAAGTTTATTTTTTTGGTGAATGAATGGATGGATATATGGCTGTAAATAAGTAAATTGTACTGTCGCGATATGCTCATTAAGGGAAATTTTTTATGATGACCGATTGTGCTTTTGATTTCCTGCTGAAAATATGAATAATGGATTGGTATGGCTTGGTGGTGGTGGAGTGCAAAAGCACCTTGTAAATAAATTTTCCTATTTTATTATTAAGAACACGACACGAGAACTCGAAGCGGGTGGTGGTGAGGGTATGTATATATAAAAATGGTGTGGTGTATTATGGTTTCAGTAATTGAAAATAAAAGTAAGTAGGTTGCTGTTTGCTGTGCTGATGGCTAAAAAGTTGAAAATTTTCTCTTTGGACAGATTTTCATTCCCCTTTGTGTACGTACGTGTGTGTGAACTTTATGGCATGCAAGCAAAAAGTCATTATGATATTGTGTGGTATATGAGGTAGTAATGGAGTAATGAAATTAAACAAGTAGTAAACATAATCACCCAACTTTACTTTTGCTTCTCTATTCAAATAAATCAACAACACAAAAAAAGAAGAAAACTCCAGAGTTCCATAATAAAAAATATGTATATAATATGGTACACTCTAATGTGCTTCACAGCAACAAAAGGATAAGTAATAATGTTAATGTTAAAAAGGATAAATGTATCGCAATTCGCAATGCTCCAAGTAACACTTAAATTGCATTGCCATATCTCCTCCTCGAGTTGATAGTTTAAAATAATCTAATGCATCATTTTATTCATTTATTCACAAGAAACACTTTTTATATATGCCTCTGCCCCAGACCACTTCGTCTCCGTCACACAAACAAAAAAAAAACATTTTGCAATCACAACACCTCACAACCAAAGAGGAACAAGGGAACGACGTCCCAGCAAACAAACGTGAAAATATAAAACATGTAGCATGTAAACCAATTTATTTATAAGCAGGTTTGATAATAATTTGCATGAAAAGTCACGACTTAACGATGTCTCGCATTATAAAACCGTTTCTTAGTTGATAATAATGACCAAGTGGAGCAAATGAAGTGACGGGAAAGGGGTAGAGAGAGAGAGCTAAATTACAAAATGCAGTAGGAAATTAGACGAGCTGATAATTAAATTATTCTAGAGTACTATTGACTATGAAGGAGAAAGCAGCAGGCTTTTAAGTTGTGTTGTGTGGATGTATGTAGGTACCTACGTACGTGTGTGAAGTGAAACATATAATTGCAAGTTTCATGCAAAATGAAATGCTCGCACAATCACAATAAGTCATAAAATAAATAAGTAAGCTCACCAAAAAAAAGTTTTTTTTCCACGATGAAAAAATACAGTTACCTAAATAATATTGTATGAAAGCAAATCGTTAATAAAAAAAAGAAAGATAAAAACACAAAAGCCTGCTGATTACAATTTATGCACGTATAAGGTATAATATTATTATGGCCAAAAAAAATTATTACTGCTATTTTATTCCCTGTCTCGTTAGCTTTCCCGTAACTTAAGTGGCTGTTAACCGTTTTTGATTCATGAGATTATCGAAAGTGATAAGTGTTTCTCTTTAGATTGCTGCTTTAGAGTAGGTTATATAGCTACATAAATGTATGCATGTGTACAATGTGTGCCAACAACACTATCAAACTTCAACAAAATAGGTTTTGTGCCTCAATAAAAGTACACAGAGGTAAAGAGGCAATTTTCGTCACTGTACCCCCATCACCACCAATCTCCACTCATTCCGACTTTCAATAGTGGCAGTTTACTACGATAATAATAAGCTGATATGTTATGATTATTGCGCTTTTACGATCTCATTTTTCATTCGACAACGACCATTATTACCTATTCCATAAAAAAATATTATAAAAAAATGAGAAAAAAAAACCGTCTTTTCTCTCTCGTGGCTCTTCTTCTTTTTCTTCTTTTTTCCTCAAATGCTCATTTTATTTTAGATTGATTTAGAAAATCATAATTTCAGCAATTTTCCCCCATTTTCCTCTTCCAAATTGGTCAGTTTACCTTCATCCACATAGTTCAACAAGCTAAACAAAGGATTTTTATTTATTGTTTTACCCAAAAACCTGATGGTAGTTTATCAAGGCTTGTTATTGCTGTCGCCTCACACACTATCATCATCATCATCATATCGTATACCCTTGTGTTCTCTTAATATTATATACTTAAATTTTTCTTTCACCTGTCCAATTCATCCACTCACTATAATAAATCCTATCACACAACAACTGGTTCAAAACTACCACGTTACGCCGACATCACTATTTACCATGCAATGTAGGTACAACACAAGTACATGAAATGAGTGTAAAAATTGTATATTTTCACCAGAAATGTAATTG
>JAHZNC010001209.1:0-26578 GCA_027744095.1 Zhuqinia jingwanae
GATGAACATTATCAACTATGCAGTCAACCAAACATATACAGTGTACATTATATTTTTTTGCATTTTTTTTTTCAAGTAAAAAGCCAATTTTCTACTTTTTTACTGGAAAGGAAACACACGCACATAAACAGCTACACACACGTACACATTATATGTATGTATAAATGTAAAATATGCACAAGTGTATTACTACATCTCATAACCACACAAATCATCGTGTAATCATCGGCACATGCCATTCTTAATTTTATCGTCCACACAGGAAAAAAAAGTTTACTTATTTTGCTTGAAAATTCTTTAAATCTTGTGATATGATATGCCATATGCATATTACACCGTATCAGCCAATTTATTATACGAATGAAATTCTATCTATGCAACCATCACACCCAAAAACCCAAAAGTCCGTGAGCATTATTCCTTGTTGTGATGATATCCAACTCTTTTCTAAAATCCTATCATTTAGATTGTAATCACAAAGCCAAAATCTAAAACCGGTCACACTTCTTATTAGCGAAAATAGGGGGATTAATTTAAAATGACAGGACAAGGATGTAGGATGAAGGAGTCAGTGCAGTCAACTATAGATAGATCTGCGTATGCAGTAGAGATGCATGCAGAATGCAGTAGCACGAGAGAGAAGGCCAGCAGTTTTTTCAGATTTAGACGACAAAAGACAACAAAACAGCAGGAGATTTCACAGCAGTCGTTGTACAGGAGATTTTATGCATGCATCATCAAAATCATCATCAACATACAACGAAAAGGAAAAAGAAGTAATCTTTCGGAATACTTAATTCTAGTATGAAATCTAATTGAACCGTGTGACTAGTTTTTATACTTTTGCTGATGATATGATATGGTATTATGTTTTCTATTTTACTACTACTACTACTACTACTACTACACGCCGTGATTATATCACGGATGAGATGAACGTGTTAGCTGTAATATTATAATGCGTTATGCGTAAGTAATATTCAGGGAGAAAATCTCTCCCGTCGGTTGTCCTATGCCCGTGTCGTCCGTATCAAGTTAAAAAAAATCCCCGTATTGTAATCACAATCATCTCACTCACCAACCACGCACCACACCGACCAAACCTCTCTGCTGTTGTTGTACACTACTCACTGGGTATAGAATAAAACCAACGTGTTCTCTACAATCTGTTGATGATGATGATGATGATGATATCACATTGCTGTTTTTGTTAGATGGTTTAGATTTTAGATAGAAAAATAATAATAATTCAAATTCAATCCATTCTTGCATCCCTTCATTATCATCCTCATTATATGACTTCACATTATACTACTACCCAGCTTCCCCACCGCACATTCAAAACCAACAATCTACCATTTTATACATACATATTTATATTCGAAGCAGCATTAAAAAAGATTTTTTTTTCATATCAAATCAAAACAGAATCTCTCCCTTGTGCACTTTAAGTAATGTGTAATGGTCCAGTTACTTGGACGAAAAAAATGTATTTTATTTATTGTTGCGTTCGGCGTTACACACAATTTTCTTTCGTCTCTGTTCTTGATGGAAAGCAAAACACGCAATATAAAGTCAAAGTCAACTTTGCTGTGCACAGAATGAAAAATAATATTGAATGGATATATATAAAGCAAAAAAGTAAGCAAAGCTGCTGCTGCTGCTCTTTTCCTTTTTTTCCACAGGCTCACAAGGGTAACATTGATTAGATTATCGGGTGTTTTCATTAATATCTTGTTTACAGTGTGTTTCAAGAACTACTACGAAACATTTTATTATTATGTTGATGAAAAAAGGAGAATGACCTACTATATGAAATGATCACCTCTCATTTATGTGTGTGTTTCATCGTCCTCACTCCAGTTGAATGAGCTTAGTAAAAATAACGACGACGACGATGATGATGATGATGATGATAATGCGTGTTTTGATTTATTTTAATTTTTAGCTGACTGCTCACTTTTCCTCTAGTAGAAAATGAAGAAGAGAAATGAATGACACATGATGCTAATATAATAAATGAATGATTTTCTATATTATATATTTTATTATTACAATAGCACACCGTCGTCGTCGTTCATAAAGTCACCCATTTTGTTGTTGTTGACTTCATCTCGATATATTTTTTGTATTAAAATGCTGTCGCTGTATAAAGTAAAAAGCATTGCGGCGGTGATGATGATGCTGTTGCGTGCGGGTAGTAGTAGTAGTGTGTATTGGACACATATGTAGGCAGAGAAGGACGGAACAGGCATGAACGAGTGCAGTGTTCACTGAGTTGAATGTGATGTGAAGAGAAAATCTCGGAAAAAGATGAATAAAAAAAGATGCTGAGCTGCGGATAGAGAGAGAGAGAGCCAGTGAGCTGACTTGATCACCCATAATATTCTTCCTTTACTACAGAAAATAGTAACAATAATAAAATATGTATAAAACGCTAAAAAAAAGTGTCATTATAATATTTTGTTATATTTTCGGTGGTGGTGACACTGCCGTATGATGGCTTTCGGAAGCATGCACATCCGTCCGCAATCAATACATATTTCATACACCAACGACGAGGATGAGGATCCTTCACCAACTTCCGATTTTTCCTTTTATATCTAATGCTTGTGGCATATATAGTGCTCATTACTCTCTCTCTCTCTCTCTCTCTCTCTGTGTATAGGTATTATTTTACCTACTTTTATGTACGTATATATTATTATGGCAGGAGACACGAAGCAGCAGAAATTGTCAACCAGGCAAAAGCATCTCCATACACTGAAATTATTATTATTATTTTGAAAAATATAATAATAAAATCTTTCCCAGTAAAATTCATTCCCAGACCAGGCACAAAAGTATATACGTAAATGCGTGGTGGTCGTCTTCTCTTTACTGGAAATGACACATGCACGCCGTTGGATGCATAAATTGGAAGGAAATCGTGCGTAAAATATATCCAAATTCAGGATGAATGAATAAAAGAGCTCACTCGGAGCTGTATAGAGCAGAGAGGGTTATATTCTTTGCATATAACATGCACACAAAAATACGCATAAATACCTACATACATACTTACATACACATAATATATATAAAGTATTTACCTACTCAAGCATGCCTACTCTAACTTAACATTCTGCTTGTATTTAACCGTTTTTTTCTCCGCACACCACCACACAAGCCGAAGAAAGAAGTATTGGCTAACATTTTAATAATAGCCATGTATCCATCCATCCTTCTTTTTCAAAAGGCAAAATGAAATAAAAAATGGTCTGTATTGTTTGTTTATTTGGAGATAAGAATAAATACATACATGTAGACACAAGATATATAAGATATATACAGCAGCAGCTTAAAGATTGGAGCACGTCAGGTTTTCCATTGTAAACGAGAGTGTAATAATGCCACAATAATCCCAGGATGATTCCTGTACGTTACTGCATCTTGGAGGAGAAGCAGAGGAAGAAGAGAGGTGTGTATATGTGGAAACGACACAAAAAAAAACTCCCTTTTCCCATTTCATTTCCACACACATGACATGTCTTGTGGTGGCCCAGAATGAAAAATTAAAAATGATTTCACAACAATTGTGCAAGGATTACTGGAAAACCGCACACCATTATTTTCGGCTTTCTTTGACTTTTTTCCCTTTTTCTTTCTTCCACTCACTCTCTCTGTCTCTCCCGGTGTGTGGTATACATTACAAAAGAAGAAGAAAGGAGGGAATGAAAATATTTCCCTGTCTTCCTCATTCTGATCAATTTCCCCTGTCAATAAAGTTTCTCATATGTCGCTTTACCTATATTTATAGTATCTCTTCCTTTTCTTTATTTCATAGATACCCTCTTGTTTTTTTATCCGTTCCACGAACAAGTCACTACGTATACTTTTACAAGCGTCCTTTGTTACCAAAACACAGTACGAAAATAAAATACATAGATGGTGAGTAATTTATGGGGTAAATACATACACCCTTATATATATAAACAAATATATATAATATATAATATATATATTTCGGAGTCCCGCATGTGTAAAGATGCAGATATGCGAAAAAATACAATTTCATTGTATCATATTTTTGATTGTCATGAGAAGAATTTTGTTTGCTAATCCGCCTGGATAATTAAATTACTAATATCCGATACAGCAGTAACTGTTGTTACTGCTGAAGTGCATAGTTTTATGTATACAATGCATTTTTACATAACTCTATCTAGAGGAGATTTTACACCCAGTGCATGTCCGTGGATAAGATGTGAGAACGAAATAGCCTGTGCCCGGCCTGATATAAGTTACATTTTAATTTTCGCAAATGCTCATTTTATCTTCACAAATTTGCATACTAAAAAATCTCGAAAATTTGTACAAAATATTAATATTCGCACATTTGCGATGCATTCATATATCTACTAAATATGTTATGAAGGTAAGCAAGCGATTCAGGACGATATATACTGAACAGGACAGGAACAAATTCAAAATCCGTTTATATGTTCAACTTTAACTAAGATAACGTCTTTTCCCAAAATCAACTGTGCCTTAACCTATTTGTATTGTTGGAAAGTGTCAGATGATGTTGTTAAAAGCTTACTGGCATTCAAATGTGTCAACAACTTTTAGTTCCTCCAGCTACATTATTACTGGTAGGAATAAATAAGGTAAATTGTTAATGGATAAGTAGTTATTTTTGTAAGAAGGATGAACTCTACTCCTAAGAGATTAATTATACATAAAATAGAACTATACGGGTACGTATGAGTGCATGTATGCTGTAGAATACAGCTTATTTGCAAAAACATAATACTAAATCAGTTTCGTTTTTATATTAACTTTAAACATTGCTTCCTGATGTACGCGCACTTTTAAAAAGCAAAATGTACATAATATGTACTTATTCTTCAGCTTGTGTTGTTTTACAGTTAGTGTATTTGTATGTATGCATGTATGATGTATATCTGTACTTCAGATTTTGTAGTACATAGGATCAAGAGACCAAGCAGCAGCTTAACCATTGTGTCACATTGGCATCATCAGTGCGATGTATGTAAGTAAATAAGCCAGCAGATGAGTTCAACTCTTTCCTCTCTTGCTCTCCTTTGCTCTTTCTTTCTCCCACAAGAGAAAAGAACTTTTTAAAGCTTTTCTAATTAAATATGGCTGTGCAGTTGTCTCTCGGTGCCTTTTTCATTGAATAATCATAATGATGATGGTGATCACATCACATCACATAGAGAGAGAGTCTATAAAGAGTCCCACATGGTTTTCCAACGTCCCATTTCAACGGCCACCACCACCACACGTTACTACCAAAGGGAGTAACAGTCTGTTTCTCTACTGAATTAAAAAGAAGAACTCTGGCAAAGAAAAAGAAAATATCAAAAAGTGCAATATCGCTTTCCAAGTAAAAACTTGTGGGGGTTATATACATACACTCGTCCCCCATCATGATCATCATCATCGTCATCAAGAGAAGCAGATGTGTTATAGCATTTTCTTCACAAATAAGATAAAGAGATACCTCACTACTCCTCCACACCCAAAAAGTAAAACCGACCAAAAAAAAATTAAGCCAAAAAAGGATTCTCTTCCGATTCCTTCAACTTCAGAATACAAAGTAATCGGTTGTGGGCTTCTTTTTGTGAAGGAGAAATGGTAAAAGAGGAAGAAGACGATAGTGATGCTCTCTCTACTTACTTAAATAACATCTGTCTAGGATAAACTGTTATACTTCCCTCATTTTGATCGTCGTTACGATTTTTATTTTGTGGTGGTGAGTGGATGGGAATTGGATGTGATATTATTTTATTCGTTTAATTCTTCCACAAGAAGTAGAAGAAGAAGAAGAAAGAGGAGGAAAANCTGTGGAAATGGAGATCACAATGAACTACCGTCGTCTTGAGCTGCGTGTGTGGAATGTATGTTTAATGACAAGACTTTTTGTGTAGGAGACATTTCATATGAATGAAAATATATATAATCTGTGTAGTTAGGTTATAGGTAATAGTATTTTCAAAGATAAAAGGAGCGATGGCCACACGATGATAAAGATATTATTATTATGGTGCGGTGGTGGTGGTGGTAGGGTAGGAAATAGTAGTGGCTTTTGATACATGTGTCAAGTCAAGATTCTAGAGTAAATCAAGCGACCAGAGAGAATAGAAGAGAGAAAACTCAACTCCTCTCTTCTTCCAGTTCATCTTATTATTCTTTAAAGTATGCTAAAAACGCAGAAGATTTCTTTCTTTTCATTTGAAAAACAGGCCAAAAGAGGAAGACGAAGAAGAAGAAGAAGTAAAATAAAAGGAGTAAGAAAGAACGATTTAATCTTTGGGTGGTCCCTTGTGCCCACAAAAGTATATACATATATGAAGTGTATTCAAAACAGGGATATTTTCCTTAGCTGCTGCTACCGCTAAAAACCTAAACTTTCTTTTGAAGAAAAAGAAACTGTTTTAAGTTACTTTTTGTTGAGTGAGTGGTGGTGGAGAGTAGTATAATAAAATGACACGTTTACCAAGTAAATTGACGATACACACAATACATTAAATACAAAAAGTTTCTTGGTCTTGATCTTTGGTCTTTTACTCTACATTATGTAGTAGTAGTATACCATCAACAGGAAAACGTACACACACACACACAAGACAACAAAAACAAATATAATATTAACAAAGCAGTCATCCGTGCATGCAAGAGTTTAATTCAATCAAGAGTTTTCTCCTCATTCTCCTCACTTTTCTTAATCAGTACAAGAATGAGGAAAAGGAGGAATTTCATGAAATACAAGGAAAAGCAATCAGATAATAAAAGTGACTCTCTCTCTCTAGTGGCGCATTGTGTTGGTTGGTGTCATTAGCGAAATTTAAAGATGGAGCACTATATGTATTTGCGTGTGTGCCCCTTCAACGGATCAACAACGCAATATAAATTTTCATTTATGCTAATCACATGACTTCTCATGTGTGTGCAGAAACTATTTGATGAATGACTCGTGTTTGATTTTTTTAATCCATTTTAATTATTGTCTGAATTAAGTTTTGAAATTATTTGGTAAAATAGAAAATAAATTCCTTAATTCTTAAGGAAAAAACGCTTCCTTGAAATATACCTAGGTATGTATTTTTGTTTAAAAAACCGTCATTTTTATAAGCTTAGTACATACTTACTACTACTACCCCATTATTCCTAACTGTAGTATACGTACGTGTGTAGGTACAGCGGTCTCATCAAAGAAAATCCAGTATAGAAAGCGTCAAGATTTCCTTTTTTTATTTTTTTTTATTTGTGCTTTTGACGATGATGAAAGGTTGGCAAATTAGTTATGATGATCATAGTTTTTTTCCTATCACGCCTAATTTTTTCTCTTTTTTTATATTTGCTTATGCATACTTTCCCAGAATACGAATTCTTTCTCCCTCCTCATTCTTTTCATGTAAAAAAGTATAAAAGGATGACACGTCACCAACACAAAACTCACGCTTTACAACATCTTATACACACACTCCAATTTTTCTTAAGGAGAAAAAAGAAAACTGATGATGATGAGGAGTGAGAAGGACGACGACGACAACGTAAACTACGATGCTTTTAATTAAATCTTATTATAGGATTCATGCCAGGAAAAAAATAGGTTCCTGATTAAAAAATTAGTCATAGACAAGAGAAGTGAGAGAAAGGCGAGGAGGAGATGTGTGTATAGTAGAAAAGAAGCAGCAAAGAGTAGAGAGAGAGAGAGAGAGAGAGAGAAAGACAAGCAGGCAGGTCTCTTTGGCACTGGCATGCATATATAATTTGTCTTTTCACTTTTTTGTCTGCTTTTTTTTCCTTGCTTCCTACTTAAATAAATCCACCGCACTACTATCATCATCATCATCGTCATCAAAATAACAGCTTTTTTCCTTTCCTTTTATATATATTTTTCTTAATTCTTATGCATATTATTATTATCCTTATATTTATCCACACACAAAAACAAAGTAACGAAGGAGAGAGAAAAAAAACAGGAGAAAAAAATGTGAAGTTCAGGAAATGAAAGAAACAAACGATGCTAAATTAGTCACTCTCAGCAAAGTAGTCATTCAGTTAACATAAAAGTGTGCATATGTATATATTTTTTTATTCTCCGGGACTGCTTTCTCCCTAAAAATTTGTGCAGTTGGTAGGCTACACCAAATTTTTTTTGTTTGTCGTTTCCTTCGGTATTATCCATCTGTATTTGTGCATGCATGATTGCTTCACGTTCCATTTCGTTCACTCTCTATACAAATTACAGTGTGCTTTATTCTACTTCTCCGCGTCCTGAGTTTTCTCTCTCCTCCTTCTCGTCATCATCATTCCAGTTTTTTTCCTATTATTTACGTTTCACGTAAAATATAACTATATATAAAATACTACGGAAAAAAACAATGTAGGAGTAATAATAGCTAGTTAAAGAGCACAAAATGATAACCATCAACTTGTGACTTGACACACTCAATGGAGCATTTTATATATGATTATAATTCTACCATATCACCGCTAAGGAAAAAAAAATTATTAACGTTTTTTCTCTCTCGCTCTCTGTTCCAAATTAATAGTCTTGCTCTTCTCCTAAGATGACTTACGTAAGTCCTTATACGTTTCTTTTTCAATGAGTGCATGCCCAAACGATTACAAAGTGTATACGTATCTCACGAATAGCGTGATGATGATGACGAACGATTCATTTACACTTTTATTCTATGAGAATCTAGTATGCAGTATTTTATGCTAACCTCTCAGGTCCCATTTTTTTCTTGAAAAGAGAAAAAAAATGAGCAAGGAATCTGTATAAGTGGCATGCATATATATACTCTCGCTTCGTTCAATCTTGACTAGTTACACTATTTATTATGAACAGTCAGCCATCCAGTCAGGTTTGTAATTTGAAGAGCTTTTCATCATCAACTTCATTTCCTCCTTTTTCTCTTTACTTTCCCCTGTTTTTTCCACTACACTAAGCCCAATCTACAAAAATAACATAGAAAGAGACAGAATGGCAACCAAAAGCTGAAAATGAGAGAAAAGAGGAAAAAAATTAAACGTGTATGACATATATCATCGTCTTCGTACCAATTATTACAATTAAAAATCAAGGAATCTCGTACTTTATTCTCTCTCTCTCTCTCTCTCTCTCTCTGTTAAAATGAAACAAAAGTGGAATGGAGAGAGAGAGAGAGCGATGATGATGATGAAGAAAAAAGACAATCAGAGAGAGGAATTCTATTAAGGTCTCCCTTGTATTTGCCTCATGGAGCATAATCTACTACGTATCAAGTAAAGGTTCACTGATTTATATTTACAACCAGACGATATATGTACATACATACATACCTATACTACCATACCACATGATAACATTTCATTTGTATTCCTTTCTTCTTATTTGGTTGGTTATGGTTGGTAAAGGTACTTACATAATTTGAGACAATGGTAAAGAAAATGTCCCCTTTATTAGCATACGGTCCAGTGAGTCCTTTTAGCATTTGTACACGACATCTGTCCTCAATTCATGATTCATGTCGTAAACTTACGGTAGCAAAGTAAAATGGTAAGAAGAAGAGGACGAAGGAAAACACGTAAATTCAATCATGAGCTACACATACTACCAAATCATCTCGCTTCTTTTCTACTAATGCCGGTGGAAGCATAGCAGTGAAACAACTGTGTAGGCAATAAGAGAAATAATGTGTGTGCAGTACTCTAAATTCTTTACATATTTTTTGCCTCTGTTAACCAACGTGTGTAAATTTCAGTGGGAGGAATAGTTGGGTGACGTGAGAAAAATGAGTTGCCAAATTGATTGAACGTTTTAGTGAAAACTTTCAAATTTTCTTTTGTTGTACTACTTATATTGCCCACTGCTACTAAATATTTAACACGTCTTTTAGATGCAAATAAATCTGTAAAAACTACAGTTTATTCTATTTCTACTACGTAGGTAAATAAATAGCAAATATCTGTACATCCTGAGTAAAATCCCCCGTGACAAAAAAAAACCTCCCGAGTTTTGACTCAATTTTCCCCGTAATTTAACAAAAGGAATGTGTGTGTTTGTGTTTGTAGAAGTAAATATCTGTACATCCTGAGTAAAATCCCCCGTGACAAAAAAAAACCTCCCGAGTTTTGACTCAATTTTCCCCGTAATTTAACAAAAGGAATGTGTGTGTTTGTGTTTGTAGAGTGTAAAGGCGCGATTCAAAAATATTTGTTTACTTTGGCGTAGCACAAGATAGGAAATTCCAAAAAAGCCATGCCAAGAATTGGGAAAAGGTAAACTAGCGTGAAACGCAATTTTAACACGATATATAGGCACTCTCACAAGTTGTAAGTTTTTTTTATCAACTTCCGATCTGCCTATCTAACCTTTCCTTTTTTTACACTCTCAAATATATATTTCACACTATATAATGTACATTGCATTGTAATGTGTGGGTATGATAGTCACATGCCCCAATCTTATACACAGCAACAAAAGAAGAGAAAGGAAAAAAAATAGTTCTAGAAAAGTTTTTACTCATCTTTCAAAAAAAAAAGTGGAGAAAATCTCGTTGACGCAACACCTTTTCTCCGTTTCGACCCCGTTTCTTGTCAGACAAAATATAAAAATATGTTACTCGTCTCATCTGCTCTCCTCTTGTGAGAAACTTTTCTTCCCAGCAGACAAAAAAAATAAGGCTTTGAGAGTCAAACTCTCAGCATCTTACTCTCTTTCATACACACTCAACACACACACACACAGACAAGCCATGGGAGATTGGATTTAGAAATCCAATAAAAGCCATGAACCGTGGAAAAGAAGGTGTTTTGAATGGGGTTAAGTAGATATAAGAATAAAAACAAGATATCTTACCACCCTTTCACTCTTATTCTTGTTCTCATATAAACTTTGTAAGGTGGTATATATCACTTTTTTGTTATATAAAGTCAAGTATCCCCCTAATAAGCTTTTATCACCGGGAAAATATGTGATTGCTAGTGTCAAAGGTTTTCCGTTCCAATTCAGTTCAGCTGCTCGTCTCCTCGGGATTGGTGTGTGTGTGTATGTATATATTCTTTTTGTTTGGATGAGAAACGGATTTTCTCCGGTGAAGGGTATATAAACTGCTTATGAAGAGGTTCTCTTTGCTGCTCTGTTCATAGAGACAGAAGGTAAGAGCTGTTCAACATTTTCCCTTCTTTTTTTCTCATCTCTCTTCCTTTCTATTCCTTAGTTCCCGTACTTTATTGGCATCACAAGAAGAAGAAGAAGGAGAAGAAGAAGGAAAAAAAAGATCCCCGCAAGATGTCAAGAGAATTTTCATGTTAACTTGCATTCTCAGAGCAGCAGCAGCATGGATATCAGTATATATATTCCGTCATTCTCTTTTTTGTAGAATTTAACAGACAGCACAGCATGTGTGGAAAAGAGGTGTTTTATAAAGTATGGCTACTATATACTGAATTTTCCGACAAGGTAGTACACACATTCACTCACGTGGATATCGGATAAACAAAGCTTACAAGCAGAAATCGTCTGCTCCATATTAGATTTTCTTGTTCAACCGAAAAGTAGACACACACGTACGCCCACCGTTCACCTACCACCACTGCCAAAGATAGGAAGGAAAATGTTGGGAAAAGTATTTACGAAAAAAAGAGATGCTGGTTTTGGTGGTAGTGACGGTGGTGAGGAGAAGACCGGTGAGTTGATGGAGTTTACTTCTTCCGTCATGTCACGTCAACATATCCACGGCTACTTATGCCCTCTCAACTCAACATTTTATATACTCTTTTCCCTCTTCTCTCTCTCTCTCTCTCTACTCTATTCACTTCACTTTTTTCCACCTTTTAAAAGGCAATAAAAGCCAAAAGGAAGCTAGAATGGTATACTAGCTTGGCGAGGTATACATTTTTAGCGGGTGTGGTGATGGTGGTGGTGAAGCGAGAAAATCAAATAAATTTCCCTCGATTTCTTTCCTGTCACTTTCTTTTCTCAGGTTAACCTGTGTGTACACATACCATCGCAGCAAGCCCACACGTAAAAAATAAAGAAAGTGTTTCAACTTGCTCCACACACATTTTTTACACGAGAGCAAGATGAACTCAAGAGCTTGAGTCAGACATACCTTTTCTTCTCTTTTTTTTTCTCTCCTCCTACTCACATGCCATCTCATCTCCTCATACCTTTTCTTTTCACTTTTTTGACGGAATGAGAAATTCCTTTGTATCTTTTCTCGCCTGGTTTTTACTCTTTTCTTCCAATCAGTTACATGCACATATGCTGTTTCAAGAAGAAAAGGGGCATTTTTTGAGCTTTCAAACTCGTTTTTGGTGGTGGTGAGAAAAAATTGGCAAAGTCCGTCAATGCCATAATAAATTTATGCACGTCACTACCGTACAAAATTGGACTTTAAAGTTATCTCGTCTGTCGATAGCATATATAGTATTGAATGGGTAAGCATGCATGTAAATATTTAAGAGTGAAGTGGAATAATGATAGATAGTGCAGATAGTAGTCAAACACGCCGAATACAGCGAACATAACATATTTTCCAAAAGAGCATCCGTATTATAGACGCGATGTAAACTTCATTATTATGCAATGCATAGTGATGATGGGGGTGATGATCAGAGATCACACGACAATTTTTCTGTGGAGCATTTTTTTACGTGTAACTCGATATTTCACCTTGACATGTTCAAAAAAAAAGCTACAAGCAAAACGAGTGCAGCGGCAAAGCAACAAGATATATGAGCATCTGCTGAGCAAGCATTTACCAAGAAATGAAGTCAATTTCATTATTTTATTATTCGTATTCCTACCTTCGTCGATTGTCAACTTGTCAGACTTTGGCGAGTGGACATGCTCATCATCTTGGGCTGGTTGGTCTTGGCGTTTCTTCTGCTGTTGAGTCTGTGCAAG
Source organism: Zhuqinia jingwanae (assembly GCA_027744095.1). Lineage (NCBI taxonomy): Eukaryota > Metazoa > Arthropoda > Collembola > Entomobryomorpha > Paronellidae > Zhuqinia > Zhuqinia jingwanae. The sequence continues at coordinate 12,914 of JAHZNC010001209.1, forward strand.
GGCTCGTCTTTGTGCTGCTTGGTTCTGCTCTCCAGCTTTAATCCGTTTACTTCGACGTGTCGTCTTACGCGATGGAGCTGTCGACGTCGGGGTGGTAGTTGTTGCATTCCCACTTTTAGGAACTGTTGAAGTTGTACAGGATGATGATGAGCGTGTGTTATTTGTGGAATTGGTTGTGATACTCGTCTCATCCTTTGATGATCGCGGTATAGTTGTTGAAGGACTCATCCCGTTTGTTTTTGGTTTTTCTGGCGGAGTGTTGTTACTGTTCTTGGAAGACTTGGTAGTGCGGTTGTTGTTGTTATTGTTATTATTACTGCTATGATTATTATTACTACTGGAACTACTATTGCTGCTACTACTTCTGCTACTGGGGAGTTTTGATGTCGGGGATAATGATGATGATGATGCTGACACGAGATCCTCTGAAGACACACTGGTGGTTGTGCTAGTATTATTATTATTTGTATTTGTATTGGCCGAGGAAGTGGCTCCTGACGAGTTGACTTCTTCGTCAATCACCAATTCTTCAGACGCCTCCTCCAGTTCTGTAATCAAAAAAATAAAATAAAAAATTGTGTGAGTGTGGAGATCAAACTAATGGAATTTTTTGAGCTATATATTTGAGATGGGTATATGTATGTATGCTTGTGGCATCATCAGAAGGGTAGTATAGCAATTCTCCAAGAAAGAAGAAGAAAAAACAGGTCATCATAATTTCATTTCTCTCATCTCATCATACTCATCGTGTTTGTTGGTCTCCCAGATGGAAAAAGTAAACTGGCAAAGGATGATAATCTTTTTTCCACCGAAAAACACACGTCATATTCGTGAAGTACGTGTATGTATACATATCATCATAGTTATAATATGGTTATAATACAGTTAACACACAACAGTAACATTTTGCCCAGATGTCTGCAATTCCAATAATTTGATGGACGCGACAGCAGTAGTAGCAGCAGCAGTAGCAGCAGCGGATACAGTATACGCTGTGTGAGTGAGAAAAAGAGGAGATGACCACCTCAAGAGATGATCATCCCCGGTGATTGCATTACTTAAGTGGAAAAGATGGATCATCTGGCAAAGAGTAAAAGTGACAAATTATGTCTGGATGTGTGAGCGCACCGAAATAATTCCCAAAAGTGAAGTGGGCTCTCTTTCTGATCAAAAAGATGAGCCTGTCGTGTCTACTACTATATACTTTTCATCTGGTAGAGAAATCCTGATAGAGATGAAACTAAACGCATGTACACTACCTCTACACTGCCACCTCTGTTTTATACGTATTATATTATGGGCTGTATATGTACATATTATAGGAATTGGATTGGATTTTTTTTTCTCTAGAAATCTGTCATCATATCACCGTTGACCGTGCAAGTGTTGTAGGGATGATGAGGATGATTATTGGAACACACACAGGACAGGGTACTTATATAAATGTGATGTGACCTTTTTTTATAGTGTTCACGTTTCTCTCCTTTTTTTTCGCGAAATGAGAAAATCTAACGAAATAATCAACTGCACCAGAAAAAAAAACAGAAAACACACACGAAACATACTTCGTAGTTTGATATTACGTTTATGTCTGTCTATTTCATTTATTTAATGTCACTTGATCTGTTTCTGCTGTGTCAGGGAAAACGTACTCTCCAGAGCAATAATAAATAATATAAGAACAACCAAAATGCCACTGGATGTTCCGTGTCATCATAATAACCAACACAATAACTTGGAAGTTCACTACAAATGGATAGTCAGCAGTCAGGCAAAATGCTTCATATTTTTTACTTGCGCAATTTCATCATTTCCCTTAATATTTTCTTTTTCATTTTGTTTCGTGTTTCATAATTTTTCTGTGCAAGCATACAATGCCCCAGCTGTACGTATAGCACCCACCTTAATACAATTAAAATATAGGTTGTGTCGACAATTTAAGCGAAATAACGGCAGAAAGCAGTAGGAGCTATGCAACCTGTTCCTCCAAAAAATATGGGAATTACGCATAATACGATGAACATTCTTTCATCATTCCATCACAGTCTTATGGATTATACGCATTTTTGGGGGATGGGGGTTGCTGTTTATGAAGTTAAATAAAAATACACACAAACAGACAAGGGGTGAAACGTGTTATTGCTTTTTTTTGCTTTTTGCTCTGCACCTTATTGAAACTTTTTTTATGATGTAAATACAAACAACAATCGTCAAGTGCATTTTCCCATAAAAAAATTCACACACTCAAACAAAAGGCAGGCATCATCATATCACCAAGTAAATATATAAAAAGGAAAAGTTGAAGGAAACATTCAGACTCATCCCTACCAGATGTTTACATTGCATTACAAAAAAAATGTCGTAATAAGCTGTACAAAAAACACAGTGTCTATACATTTGTATACATGTGCATTTTTTTGTGACATCAAGAAGCAATCGTAATCTATTTATTCATAATATCATATCATCGTAAGTGAGCCCAAGAGCAAGTTTGTAGTTACGTATGTATGTAGTAGGTACATACATGCAAATGTATATATTACTCTTATATGACTATATACTACATTTTGTGCTTGTTTTCATATTTCAGATATAAATATAACAATAACTCATTTTTCTCCTTTTTATTGTACACTAGTACGCACACATGCATATAGATAAGTAGTGTATGTAATTCAATTTTTTTTACCCCTCTGCAGCTACTTTTTCTTCACTTGTTGTCGCCGCCGATATACTCAAGTCAAGTCACAAGAAGCACAAACAACATCAATATAGGTATATATACATATATACATTCACATTTTCTTATTATTTTCACACACATATTATTTGCCTTCTTTCTGACATTCATACTACCATGTATGCCATGTTACTTTTCACCCTCGATTTCTTTCCACTTATCAACTCATGAAATCCAATATTATTATATATAATATTTTTATACATATGGGGAAACAGTTCACACATTCACATTTGAGAAGGAACATTGTTATAGCCTATTTATATATTTTTTTCTTTTATTTATATATTTGGAGGGAAAACGAACAACATCAAAAGAAAGAGAGTAGTAAACTTTTGTTTCTGTGTATTGCTTTCTCTTTTATTTGTCTACTGCTGCTGTTTGTTTTGCTGATTATCACATGCAACAATTTCGTGATCAAATTTTTTTTTCTCAGAAAACGTAGAAAAAATATATATCTCATGCTATTTTACATGTGAAATGTTATGTTGTTGTTGTGTTACGTATCAACTTTCATCTTTGTTGTTGTTCTTTAGCGAGCAACTGTCGCCTCCTTGTATCGTGAATATATATATATATATTTGTTTTTACTTTATTACTGCTGTCTGCATGCCCTTAGCCTATTTCCTCTTTTAGCGTTAACGGTGGTGTGATACGGGTAAAAATAAAAATGTAGACATTTAATGCTTTGAAATGGCAGAAAGCAGGCAAACAGACAAGACAAAAAAAGAAAAATATTTTCTTTTTTTTCTTGGAGAGCCTTTTGTCGTGTGAGAGTCGTGTAAAAAGTAAGTATAATAAGCCATGCAGCTATGTATACTACTACGACTACACATAATATTATTACATTATAATACTCTTATGGCCCTTTTTTTGTATTGTTAGCCTGAGAGAAGAAATAAAGGCAATTTTCATAAGCACTTACAAGCTCAGTTTCTTTTACTTTTTTTTCTCTTAAAAGAGGGAGATCCTTGCTAAAAGAGAATAGTGTCATCTTCCCTTCTTACTTCTCTTCATTGCAGTTTTGACTGTCTAAATAAAAATGTACAAGTAAGAGTGGTAGTAGTAAAAAAAAGGCCACACACACATACACATACTCCTCCACATCACAACAGTCTCATCATATACATAGGCTTACTGACTGGATCATTGAAAAGCTTAGAGTATGTATATAAGCTTTGGCTTTTCTTATTCATAGAAGCATTTTCAAACAATAAGCAGCACCACCACTACTATCACTACCGTTATTACTTTTACAAGACATAACCGGGATTTTTTCTTCTTCTTCTTTTCTTTCTTTCTGGTTAGTTTTGGTTATAATAATATGTGGACAAAAATAAATGCAATGGGAAATGAGTGTGTGTGTGTGTGTATGTATGTGTGTGTGTGTGCACACGAATGAATGAACGTTGTACTTTTTTCTACGTAACGATATGCTGGTTTTTACTGGTACCCAAACAACTCTTCCTCTTTTCTCTCTCCCCAGGAAAGAAAAAAAAGTGAAGTGTAATAGTAATGGCGGTAGTAGTGGTAATAATACAGATTACATTTAGAAAGTAATTTATTGAGTCCTATGAAAGAAAGCGTGGTGGTGGTGGTGGTGGTAGGACGACTATAGTTATGTACATAAGTAACATAGCTTTGATGCGATGTTCATTTGGGAGAAAGCTGTGCTCTGTGTATGTGTGTAACAAAAAAAGTAATGCAATGCCCCCATTATAATGGCAATATAGATGTGTAGTTGTAATATGTAATACCATAGTTAGTTAGCCAGCTTTTTTTCTATATATGCACATGGTCCATTTTTGTCAGTTATTTTCTTGCTTTTTTTCTTCTCCTCCTTGTCAGTGAGTATGGCTGTATAAAGGATGATGATGATGATGATGAAACTACATAGGGCAAAAAAATTCCACCCTATTTTTATTATTACTGCTATATACCCACACACTTTCTCTTCTCATTTCACTACCACAGTGCACAGTAAAATTGCCTTGAGAGAGAGAGAGAGAGAGAGAGAAAGAAGGAAGGGGTTTTACCGTTGCCCTGTATCTTGTGTGCCATAATATACATAATAATTTCATATAGTTTTCATAATAAACATGGTAGAATGAATTGAAATAAAAGCTTCTTCTTCTTCCCCAAGAAAAAAAAATGCACTTCCACTTGATCCAGGTCTACACATTATTATATGAATAGAATGGATGGGACTGCTATATACACTATTGTCCGTTATCTTTACTCATCCCATTATTACTTTTCTTTCATTGAATTCATTGCATTATACCTTATTATATGGCAGCAGTAGAGAAATTGTCTCTCTTTTTTCTAATGCTCTCTTTCTCTCTTTCTCTCTCTCTAGACGTTTTTTTTCTTCGTCGTTGGACGAATAAGGCATTACACACGTCTTCAACAATTGTAATAATATATTTTAACTTGATTGAGGAAGCTGGAAAACGAATTTATATATATTTTTACACACGGGTCTCCTTTTTTTCTTTTTCTTTCTCGATTTCCCAGGAAAGTAGAAAAGAAAAAAAACTAGCAAACTAGTAGCAGCAGTGGCAGTAATACATTTAAATATAAAAGACGTGCAGTGTAGAGTACAAGAGAAAAGTCGTTTGTTGTACGGGGAACTACTACTCAGTCAGCCCACTTTACGAATTATATTATTATTATTATTATTGCATGCACCACCACCACTACTGCTATTACTACAACCGCCATTCAAATGAATTTCAACAGGATAAAAAAATACGACGGTAAAAATACGACAAGAAAAAATATAATACATATAATACGTGTGGGATACAATATCGTTAGTCTTATTTTCTTCCTTTCCTCCTTTTTTTCTTTTTTCTCTCCTCTTTTTTTGTCGTTCGTTTCAGTCATTGCATTCATATCTCAGAATTTCTTTCGGAAATTCGTAAGATGTATTAACAAGATAATATATAAATACATTACGAGCATTAAGTAGAATATACGGCCTGCCCGGTGCGGAGCAAAATGGCATAGCAGCACTAACTCCTGCCCAAAATTTATACCTTCATCATCTTCATTGCTGCTGCTGCGGTGGTGGTGGCACAAGCACAAGAAAAAAACTGTTTTCTTGTTCTTCTTCCAGTTGTAGTAGTGTCGCAACAAAATATACGAAAAAAAAATTTCTTGTGCGTCTTTCTTTGTATTTCTTTATATCTCGCGGATAAAGAAATAAAGAAAACAAGGCAAATTGTAATGATAAGTAACAAAGTAATGCATTCTCATGTACAATTCTATTACCTATGTATCATCATCATAATCAGGTTCCCTGTATATCCCACTGAAATCCAAAACACCAGAATATATAAACGTGGAGACACACTTTTTTTTTGCTCTGCTTCCGTAAGTGAATGAAAACGGCTTAAGAAAATAAAAGAAGTGAATTTTTCCTGTTGTGTATATATTAGCATTTACACCACCGCTGCTGTACACACAATATATTCATTTTCACTCATATTATTATAAGCATCATCTTTTTCATCTGCAATAATATCTTGGATAAATGTGTATTATTATAGGTATATATGAATTGATATTGTGTGTATCCCGGTGCATGATATATTCTTGGAAATGGGAAGAAGCTCAACAAATTTATGACATTTTTTTTCCTTTCAGATAGTCTCTTCCGCATACATTATCAACCGGGAAAAAGGAACAAGAAAGGAAAAAATATACAGTCACACGACTGTAGTAGATATCGTTTATCACAGACACGTTGCGTTGCACGGCACACGGATTGCTGATGATAATCATAATAATAACCCAAAAGATTTACACTCACTCCCGTATGAACATTTTTTTGGAATAAAAAAAAAGATTTCACACTGAAGAAAAGAATCTGTTATTTTTTTTAGAAAAGGAGAGTATGATGATATTGATGATATTGACGAGAAAGAGGATATGATAATAGACTACCTTACATCATTCCCTGAATAATAACATCAACTTCCCCCAATCATTCCCCAATGCTAGATGATACATACATGCATTCATAATACATACCGTGGATATCAAACTATATTGATCATAATATGGTCATACTACTACTAATGATATGATACTATGTGCCGGAAAAAAATCTTAAATTTCATCAGATCATATCATTACGTAGTCAGCATAGTAGTAGTAGTAGTAGAGCATCAAGTTACTGTAAGAAACGCAGAAAAGAGCTACACTACCTTCATCCTTGAGCAAATAATTCTGAAAGATGTGATGATGATGATGTGCTAGCATGTATTTTATTATGAATTTGTGTAGTGGTAGATAGTGTGTGAGAATTCAAGCAATGTCTGCTCATCGTTACCTAGTTCTCCTCTGCTTCTGATGATGAATACGTTACCTAAAACCTTGTCAGGCAGGGGGGGGGAAAGAAGAGCAGGGAAAAATAGTGAGCCCACCTACCTAACCGAAACCACGTAAATACGGAGAAAAGGGAAGTAGCAAAAGTGTAGTAGTAGTAGTAGTAGTAGGTGTAGTATTATATACACAGAAGATCCAGTTCCAGGATACATATATTTTCATATGCACATAATAATATTCATTTTTATTTGTGGATGATATTCTGTTAGCTTTTTTTCAGTTTCACATTCACGTTTCTTTTTGCTTTTATTTTCTTGCTTGGAATTCTGATACATATTACGATACACTTCCGCCGTGTGCACTCAAGATTGAATTTATTCCTTTTTATTATGAATTTTAAAACATTCCAGGCATGTACTAAACATAATAGTATGTAGTAGAGATATTCACACACACTCAACGTGTGTGCATTCACATTCAAATGAAAGTACACCAAAAAGAAGAAGAATACATGTTTTTGCTCAAGTTTCCATGAAAAAAAATCTTGGGATGTTGCTGGTTGTAGTTGGTGAGTGAATATCTCAAGGTATTCCCTTATGATCGTCAACATGATGATACGATTATGATTATTGCACACAAGGAAGAAAAAGGTATGTATGTATGTATATATACAGCGGATATATTATTATGTAAAAATTGTATGCATGTTACGTGAAAGGAAACGAAGTAAGACGATTTTGTTTTTTTTACAAAAAAAGGTCTCTCTTCAGCTTTCTCCTTCTCGTCGTGATCATCATAAAAATTCATTGGATGCAATGTTATTTATGATCCAGCCAAGTAGAACGGAAACATTGAACGTTTCCCTTGTGATGAGTTGTGTGTTTTTTGTACACAAAGTGGTGAGCTGAGATTTGTTACAATAAGTAAAAAACCAACAACAATAGAAGAACATATAGATACAAAACAACAACGGTGTGCGCCCACTTCTTTTCATAATATTATGTTTATTTTTTTGTTCATGTCTTTGAGATATTTCATGCTTACACTATAGGTAATATTATATTCATTCTACTGCGATGTGAGAATCTTCTTGCATGGAAAAACCTCCCAACCCGACTCCAGCAAGAAAAATGAATAGAAGGAATACACAAAAAAATAATAAAAAATAACATCATAAGCAGTTGTACTGCAAGAAATATCTACACTGATCATGAGAATCTGAATTTTAAACTGACTTTCTACATAGGTATTAGGTCTGGTATATTTCAAATTGATGGAAATGATTTTTTTTAAATAAAAATACAAAGCAAAATTCGTTATTGCACAAATTCCTGGGATGTTGACTGTGCTCTAATCAATTTGGGATGTTGCACATTGCCTCTTTTGATTCCGCTTTAAATTTGCATTTAAGTGGAAACCGTTTACACAAACACACAGTTTATGTAGGTATGCATGTAATGTTACTTATTATTATTATTAGAAGAACATAAAAGATGAGAGGGTGAACCATGCGTAAATAACGAAGGGAATACATATATATTATATGATGTAAGTACATTGGAATATATCTGTAATGTTCACACATAAAAGGCTTTACGTCAAGAAAAAGGAAACGTCAAAGAAAAAATTCACAATAAGAGTGAGTCAAGTGAGAACGGAATTATTTTTTTCGCAACTTGTTTGTGATGATGGGCAGCTGTAAGACGAATAATAATGCATGTACATAGATTCTCTTGAACATTTAAAATTTCCGCCGCCACCGCTGCCGCCGAAAAGATTTGAATTGTTCAGTTTAGAAAGCACATATATATTACAACATGCAGCATGCATAGGTCACTCGAAAATTTTCGAGTCGAAAATAACAAATGATGATGGAGCGATGATGATATTTGCTTGTTGTGCATGCATCGTGTGAGCAGCAGCCTTTACATACAATACAACGCAACATGTTTGATATTCATGTAACGTATTATTATTGTGTTCGAGTTTGAACTCGAACCCTTTTTTTGTTGTACTTATTTACATGTGTATACCCGAAAATTTCATTCGAATTTCCCTCGCCCAAATGTTAATTCGAATTTTTAAGAGATTTTTTTTTGTATGCTTGCTTTGTAGTAATAAACAAGCGTGTGTGGCAAAGTGTCAAGCAGCAAATAGCTAGTCAAATTCATGTAAAAACGTAAAGAATGAAATTTCCTCTTTTTTCTTCTTTACTTTTTTTTAAAGATTTGCTTTTACTTTGGTTTTTATATGCTTTGCTGGATATTTGCTTTTAAGATTAGAGATGTACACAGTATCAAAAACATCAAGAAATACCAGCAGCTTCTCTTTAGTTCAGATCAAACTAGACCAGCAGAGTACTTACTTTTTTTACTTTACTACAAGCAACTAAAAGAAGGCAATCCTGATTTTTTTGATGGTGAAAATAACGAATTACTTTAATATAAAAATATACATATAACAACAAGGAGTTGTAAAGGAGAAAGTAAATTTTTTGAGTGTATATGCATGCCTAGCATACACAAAAAAAGTTTTAATACGTTTAACGTTTTTTTTTACTTGTTACTCAGCCGTGAGTGAGTGAAAGCGTGTGTAACAGTAATTTTTTAAGGATATCCGACCGATGAAAATGAGAAGATGAGGATGATAGACTGACTGAAGAAGAAAAAACTGTTTTACACCCTTCATCGCCTTCTCCTTTACTGTGTGATCATGATCATGATCATCATCAGCGTCACAGTTTTTTTAAGAGTACAAGAATAAGACAGGAACTTGTAGGATGAATGAAGAACGACAGCAACATCAGTTGGGGTTCCATGAGAAGAATATGAAAAAGGAGATGATGATGGTAAGAATGCCTTGTATGTATACATATTATTATATTATTTGTGAGTAGCCAATTCTTTTTCTTTCTTTTTCAAATTTGTGTACGTATGTGTACGTTAAGTACATTGTAATTTATAGTGAGTTGAATGCTGACAGGGAAGTCAGTGTGAAATTCCTTCTTTTTTTTAAGAAAAAAAGATGAAGGAGGATCACACAATTCAGAGAAGAAGAAGATGAAGAAGAAAAGAACAGAAAGTTGTAATTTCTTGTGTCTAAAACCTTTGTTCTCACCACTCAACAGAGCAACAAAAAAAGCACAATGATTTTTTTTCGTTTCTTTTTTATACATTTTTTCCCGGATTCGTAATATATTTTTGTGTATACACTTGTTAGGGATGATACGATGATGATGGTGGTAGTAGAGGAGGAGGAGGTTTGATGCTGTGAGAAAAGCTGTTTCCTTTAGTCACTCAAAAGATGTGACATTCATCTAAAATTCTTTTTTTTCTTTCCCTGTGTGTGTCTTTCAAGTTTTATTTTTTCTAATACGTTTATATTACAAAACATACCATCGCTTTCCTTTTTTGTTAATTTCGATTCATCATCTTACAGGCAGACAAAAGTGGAGAGAGAAAAAACCCGGGTAGCTCAGACTTATATAGCTCTACTTTGTTGTTGGATGGATTTGTGTGTACGGAATGCGTATTGTCTCCTTTTGTTTTTTATTACATTGTTTACTTTGAATACTGAAATGTTTTTGCTTGAGTGATTTTTTATTTCTTACTGATTATAACGTTAGAATAAAAAAATATACAAAAAGAATTGTATTGTGTGAAGTAGTATCATTTATTTGGGTTATTTGCATGAACAACTTTAATGGAAATGAAATGAATGATTGCCTCTGCCTTCACTTTCTAGTCGTGGTGGCGGCAGTGATGGGTAGACATTTGTCAAAAAAGGAAAAAAGAAGAAGTATTAAAAAAGACACCACACGTTGTCGGGGTAAATTTTTAACCTTTCCCATTTCATCATCCCCTCTCTATTGCCTTAAACGAGAATTGTAATGGGCCATTTCATGTCGTACAAATAAAAAATAAACCTTGTTGGATTACAATGATAGGATATCATACCTAATATTATGGAATATTATCTTTTTTAACGGGTTACCTATTATACCTATGTCCTACTCTATTATGTATGTACGTATATTATGCACGTATATATACCATGTTTACTACAAGTGAAATCGTTGAAACGGTAGATTTTTTTGGGGAAAATATTATTACAGATATGATAGCTATCACCATCTCCTCAATCGCCTGAAAATACATTCCGCAGGAGGGCAAACGTCATCATTTCATCTTGCCGAAAAGGTTTTACATATCAAAATCTTAAAACACATCTAAAGCTACTTGGTCACGTACACTCGGAAATGATCCCATCTTTTCAGATGTTATTATGGCGTGTATCCACTCAACCCAACTCAACTTGACTCAGGCAGGTTTTGACAATATACTACTTTCCAAATGAAACCAAGTAGCATTTGTAGTAGCCTCTTGTCCTGAATGGTAAAACAACCACCGCACCGCAGTATATGCCTCTTACTTGAAGCTGATACTGCTACTGCTGCTGTTGTTTCTGTGTACTTTTCAGCCAAAAAAAACGTTAAAATGGTAACAATATAATATGTAGCGACTGACAAACACCACACTACTTCATACAGTAAAAAAACAACACAAAACAGCATTCATATTTTAATATATATATTTTTTTTTTTTTTACTTTTTCCACTTCTCCTGCGAGCGTTTTTCCCATTAACCTAACCAACTACATTTATTCCATATCCGTGATATCATCGTATTACATCATCCATGCAACTACTTACTTCACTATATGGCTGTTTGTGATTGCACATCAGTTTCTTCTTTTTAAAAAAAATCTCTTTACTTCTTCCATATTTCCAGCAGTGATACATACTAGCTGTACTACTACTATCTTATTTACGTATTTTTTTACAAAAAAAAATCTAGTTTTTCCTTCCAAAAAAAATGGAGAAAGAATAAGATGCTGATGTGGCTTGGCTTGCTTAGTAGAATACATACTACCGTAGTACTTTTATGTACAAGATTATAATCCAAAGAAATAAGACACTACAGCAGTTCCAACACACACTAAACTGAAATCTTTGAGTGCAATCTTAAAATCTTACATATGTGTAACTGAACACGTTTACAACGGAAAAAAAATAAAGAGGAGACATCCTCATCCTAAGCAATTCTGGATATTATGCCATCAACCTTAAAAAACAAGAGTAGAGAGGACTGGCGAAACAACCATATACATACATGGTGTTTTTTGTGGTCTGCCCTGGCCATGTATCTCTTTCCCTTTACCATTCTCTCTCTCTCTCTGTTTCCTTCCATTTTTGTTTGGCCACCAAAAAAGAGTAATAGCATCAATAATAATACAAAATACAGGAAAAAAGGCAAAAGTGAGCCGAGATAGTTGGTTTTTGTGTATGTTCCTGTTTGTCTTCCCTGTTTTAACCGGTGTAATATAAAAATATATAGAGAAGATGTAAAAAAAATATATATATACATACGTACTTTTTTGTTTCCCTGTATGTCTTTTAAAATCTGAAAATGGACGAGAGAGTAGCATTCCTTGTCGCCCAGCAAAAGAGGACAGATGAAAGATATGAGCGTCTCCTACCATTGCATTTTTATGCTCTCATTTAACCCGTTTCATATACTTTGGAATAAATATTGTTGACGCCATTTTTACTACTCTTTTTGTATAGCATATATAACTATACAAAAAAATGAAATTTTCTTTTGGTTTGGGTGTAGTATGTGCTGCTGTGTATATATTATGTTATTATTGTTATTATTATTCAGCTTGTACAAACACACACACTGTTTTAAAGTTACTCCGTTTCTGTTTTTAAAACACAGAAAAAAAGAGACTATCAACTGCTATCAAGCCAATAATAAAAAAAGAAAAAAAAAGATGTGGAAAATATGGAACCCGCCCGTGTGAATGAAAAAAGTTCAATTTTCATTTTTATGAACATAAGTGAGCAAACGTAGAAGTATTTCCATCTGTCTGCTTTTTCCCAACTTGTGTGTAGTAATATTATTACAATAAACGAGAAAAGTGAGTTTCATGAAGTTGCAACAAATAATAATATTATCCTTATCTTTAATAAACCATCAGTACAACAGTGGCAACTTTTTCTTTTGATATCAGAGTACACACACGTATTGCTCACATTCATCCAATTCAGCATTATTTTTCGCTTGGGTAAAAGAAAATGTGACAATAATAAGAAAGTAGAAAAGATGCTGCGCTGCTGCTGCGAGACACATATGCTAGGCCAATATATTCCCTACACAATAACAACAGGAGTAGAAAAATGATGATAATGACAAGGATGTTTCGGTGGTGGTAGTGGTACCGTGTTGGTGATGGCACCAAAATGTTAAATAGTGCGCGACAACATTTTTGAGCAGCTTTTTAATCCAAAATATTTTGTGTGTATCATCATGCTTTCAGATCAGATTGACTAAACGAGCATATGTGTGTTTGGTTGCGCACAATAATATCACCCAAAAAAGTGATAATGTAATATGCCAACTGATGCAACTTATACTTTGGAGATCTTTTATCCAAAAAAAGAGTTATGAAAATAAGGCTGCTAAAGGTTTTGGTTACGAATATATAGATAATACTGTGCTTTGAAAATAAGCAGGCAAAAAAGTTTT
>JAHZNC010001210.1:0-20819 GCA_027744095.1 Zhuqinia jingwanae
TGCTCGGCACGCGCTCATTTAATTTCCAGTTTCCCTTTTCAATTGAATACCATTCTCGCTGGAAGTTTCCTTTGTTTGACTCTTAAACTCTGTTTCCTTTCTTAATCCTACTTAAAATAAATTGCATTCTATTTCCATCCCCAGATTTTTTTCTTTTTACTTTGCTAAGCCCAACTGGAAATTAAATGCTAAAAGCAGCGCACACCATGCATCTTATTCTCCAGCATAAAAAGTTCATACGTCATACGTACAACGTAAGTAAGTACATGCAGTGTGCAGTTAGGTTGTAGGTTAGGTTTATATGACTATACAAATATCACATCCCAGAACTTTCATACGTGACTTACTTTTTATATAGCGAATAGCGACTCTATTTATCTGATTTTACAATTTAATCAACTGTCTCTTATCAATCTGTCGAGTGGTGTATCTGTATTTACATTCAAATCAAAATCGAAGATAGGAAATTATTTTTATTCCAACAAATTTTTGTAGACACAGTGTACTATTTACATTTTCCTGTGAAAGATTTTTTTTTAAATCAAGCCTTTTCCTGTGTATCCACCACTGCTGAAATACATAAATAGCCCACTCAGCATTTTACAGGTAAATATAATATCCTGGGGTAAATAGAATTGGAAGCGGCTTTATCTTGTTCCTGGAATAGTACAGGGTAGTCCTATCCATCCACAAAATGCATAGACTTGTAGATTTTTGTAGAACAATGATGATATATTATGTTACGTTAACCATAAAGATTGCTTGGTTGCCCAACAAACACAATTTCGTCATGTTTATTTCTCCTAGTCTTTCCAAAGAAATATCAATAATATTTTCATTTAATCTCATTGTAGCATGTTATCCTTTAGAGCAAAGAGATTTATGATAATAATGTGATGATGATGTGGTAGTGCTATTTGCTATATGCTCATGTCCCAAAAACGGAAAATTTTCGTCATCAAAACGTGTTACAAGGGAAATTGAGTACACCTTCAACTTTATAGTCCATAAAATAAAACGAAAATTATCTCTATTTTGAAATATTACTCCTTTTTTCATTTCCAACTCGCCATTAAAGTTTAAAGTCGTATATAGGCATATTATACATAATTTGTACATAATGTAATATATATTATAAGTTCCTATTGCAACTTCATATGACACTTCCGGCGGTCACATGAAGTTGCATGACGGATTTTATACATCGTAGTACCAAATAACTTACATGCATAAAAATAGCGTAGAATGTGGAATATTACAAAGAATTAATCCATATAACTAAGCACAAGCAAGATTATTGCACAACTATGAAAGAAGATCAGTTGGAATTTGGAACAAATTGACCTTGTCGTCCTTTTGTCCCCGTCATTCTGTAAAGCTCCTTATTATTTGGGCATTGAAGCGGAGATGCACGTTATTACTTAGAAGGGGAAATCGGTTAATGTGGTCGTTATTATTACCAACGAATATCGGTATTTACCATGTATGTACTTATTGGATGTTAGATGATCTTGTAGCTAAGGTTGCTAGTTTTGCTGTGTTTGGGGATCATATTGGACATGACATACACAGAATCCTTATGTGCAACATTCAGGTACCTTCTTTTGGTTTGGCATTGCCTTACGCTTGAATAGAGAAATGGCGAAACGAAAAAAAAAGTTGGTGAGGAAAGGAAAGCTTTTAACATTTTCTATCGACGAACATATATACACGGTAGATTTTTACAATTGCTACCCGCAGCATCGTTTCCATTCCAAACTCTCATTTTATTGGATTTTTATTCTGTGATGTACACTTCACTATGTTGGACAGGCAGTTTTCCTACTCCGCCAAGTGAAGGTAATAAAAACAAACGTTTGTTTTAAATAACAGTAAACATGACAGCATGAGGAGGAAAAGGAAACTGTGACTCCTGTTGTAAACGTTCCAAACTATCAACTTCTCAATTTTACCATCACTATCAACACAGTAAAAAAAACAGAACTCTAGAAAATTAAGGGAAATGAAAATGAAGGGAACCTTTTTGCCTGCAGCTATCATCATCATCAAAGCCAATTTCGTAGGACATTTGGCGGAGATTTTCCAGGAAATATGTATTTGGTTTGGAATTGTAATATTTATTAAATTCAAAGATAGAAAACGTATACAAGTCAGTTCAGCAGAAAGAAAGGTACGTCATGAAGAAGGTACCCACCGCGGGAGTAGCTTAAGTAAATGCTGATGATTATAAATTATAATGCTTGTCTTTTTATATAGTTTTTTTTCTGCTTGCCTGATCTTATTTCGTTCTTCTTCTTTGGACTTGTTCAGTCATGTTCAGTCGTTTCGAATCTCTTTGTAGTCCTTTTTTGTAGAATGAAAGGCATGGAAAATGCATGTATCATTTGAAAAAATCAAACGAAAAATGTGTGGGAGCCGAGCAAAGCAAAGTGAACAAAATGAGCTAGCAGGAAGGCAAGAAGATAGTCAACACAGAATATGAGAAAAGCAAAAGCTCTGTACCGTGAGTTGAAGCAGAAGCTATCCAGCTTTCATACTGGAAGCATCACAAAATCCACTACTTCTACTACTACTACCACTACCACCACCGCCGCCGCCGCACATTTTTTTTACATTCCAGCACGAGAGTAGACAGATAGAGAGTGTGAGAGCTCAAAGGAAATAAAGGGGAAAAATATTTGGGTCTTTGGTTACACGGTTTATCTTCATCATATCTTTGCATTACATTCTTCCCGTTTTCAGTTGAGTTGAAGTAGAAGCAAGAAAGGGGAAGAGGGAACGACTACGACTGTTATCGTAACTTGTCGATTTGGTTCCTCCTGTACTTCCATCCAACCAACTCCAACACCACCACCACCGTAAATACAACCTGCATTATATGCACACACTTTATACATATAAAGCTGACCAAGCATTTTTCTTCTGTGAGTGAATTGAACTGAGCAAAAACCAGAATAAGAGAGAGAGAGTAAAGAGAGCTCTGAACTGAGCAACCTCCTTTTCCAAAAACTATAAACCTGCTGTGTGGTGGAAATCGGAATATCGGAGAACCAGGGACACACACACACATATGTATGTATTTATACTTTCTTTTTAAGAATATTACCACCATTGCCACTTCCACCTCCACCACCACCACTACCAAACCATAAACACAATAAATCCACTTTTGGATATATACGTGTGTGAAGTATTATTATGAGCATGTTTTTTGGGTGTTCCTGTTCCTTGCTCCTTTCATCATTCTCATCATCATGATCATCAGCAAAGTTCCTTGACTTTTTTCCAGGTTTTTGTTGTTGTTTCAGTTTGGAGTTTGTGTAAAACGAGAGAGAGAGAGACGTGTATGGGTGAGTGAGAAAAAGAAAAATTGCGTATGTGTTTGTGTGTATGTGAACCGTGTCGGAAGGGATATAAACATAAAGAAAATTAAATTGATTTTTTCTTACAAATTTTATTATATTTTCAAAAAGGAATTTGATGTTTACTTTTTGGGTACGGCTTTATAGGTACAACTAAAAAGCTAACTGGACTGAATTGGAAATCTAGAAATATTATATGTTTTAAGAAAAGGAAAAAAGGAAGAATAAAATGTTGTTTCATTGTTTGAATGGAATTTTTCCCTTCTAAAACAACAATGCAACTAGGATATTATGTGATGTAATGTGATGGTGTATTGTTGTTGTTGTTGTTGATACATTGTGGTCATTTGTGTGTACTCTTGTATCAGATCAGAAGCTAGCTCTACACAAGTTTTTTTTTATTCGTATTATTATTATTTCTTTTCTTTGTTTGGGGAGAGCTCCTCCGTATTTAGTTACAGTTTTGTGTGCGTGTGTAGGTGGTTGTTTTTTTATTATGGACATATAGTAATGTTGTTGTAGTCGAATAAAACTTGTCTCGGGTTGAGTTGAGTTCCTCTCTGATGTGATCGCTGGAAAATTCCGATTTGTCACTGTCATCTCACCTGAAGAAATAAGAAGAAGGGAAATAGGCAGTTGCTCTATTGTTATTATTCATAATCGCATACCTTGTTTTTTGTACATGTGCATTGATGACTCCAACAAAGTAAAATCAGGTAAGAAAATGTCAAGAAAATATTTTCTTGTATTTATTTACATACATATAATAATATGCATATGTTTTGGTAGAGCCATGCAAAAAAAAACAAATAAAAAAATATTATACATAAATAAAAAGTTTGCGTAATTCATGTATATATTATCTATAAGTTTAACTGTAATTAGGTATTTATAATATAATAACGTATTATATAGCTTTTTATATAAATTGATTTTCTTTTAGATAATTGAGTTTTTTTTCTCAGGAAGAAACAGCTAAACTTGACATTATTTCATAAAACAACAGCAATAAACCCTGCCAACTGCTTTTAGTTTAATTGCAATCAGTCATTCAAACATGATAAGTTACTCTGTAACTGTGTCGCTCTTCTCGCCATATAAAGTTTTATCGGGTATTATATTTTTTTTATAAAGTTATTCAATTTTTCAATAGTTTATACTATTATATTGTTGTTTACATGAAATTAAAATATTTTATCTCTCTCTCTGCAACAATTTACTACAATCATCCTTCGCACTCTCTCACTCCATAAACATAACCACTTTTACGACTCGACTCATCATCTCAATAAACCTATTGTTATTCTATTTAATTTTCTAATCTTGCTAATTTATCGCTATTATCGTATCATCAATTCACTGAGCATCCAACCCATAATAAATACGTTCACTGTATTGTTGTATGTGTAGAGGTTGCAAGCAAACACCATATTGTTGTCAAGTTAATTGCAACACTGATGAATCCGCGGAGAGCTTTATTATTATTATATATACTCAAAAGGTTCATTCATGCAAACGTGTACACAAACCAATCAGTTGTACAGTTAAAAGTCTAATCAAACATATACTACTACAAAAGCAAAGCGTTTTTAAAACGAATATTTTCTACTTTGCTTTTAGTAGCCGAAAAAAAAAATTAATCACAAAATTCCATTTTACGTAACTCGCATGCTTGCATGTCTTACAGTTTATTATTGGTTGAATGTGAGTGCAAATACGCATAGGTTGAGTGAAATACTATTATTTGCTGCTGATTGACGAGTATCGGAATTACCTTTATAAAAATAATTTATCGACTTTTTTATCACTGTTATCGGGTCCATGATTGATAGGATGGTGAATTGACTATGTAATTTAAGGGGTGGAAAGTAATTTAGATGATATAGTGATAACAAAGTCAATTAAATACCTGAAATATTTATTTAGCATGTACTTTTCAGTTTTTATCTCCATTTACGCGGCATTTCTTGCCTAATTTTTGCTCACATAAAAAGGCATATAATAATAGTTCACCTGGTTTGTTGGAAAAATTGTGAGTTAAACAAACAAACACACATAGTACACACACCTGCACCTGTACCTTTTCCCTTTTGCATAAAATAGTCATATCATCATCACATAGTTTTTTTATAGACTTAACGGGAAAAGGGCAGAGACCTATTTTTTTTTAAAGCCTGGCCTGAAGAGCTCTGCTGTTATGCTAACTGTGGAAGAATACATGATATATAAAAGTATGGACTTGTAGTGTACGCCAGCGTCACCATAAATAATATTCTATTCAGCTCGTTTCTCATTCTCATGATTTTTTTTATCACATCACATCCTCCTGCTGGTATAATACTCACGGCATGTCAGATTGTCAGAAAAATAATACTGACAACGACAAAATAGTAGCGTTGTTATGTGACGGGGAGACGCGATAGAATATTATGTGACAATATTAAGCTATTCGTTATTCTTCGTCGTGCCCTTCTTGTGCGATTTAAACAGGTAAATATTAAATATTATATTTTTTGTCAAGGTAAAAAATACCAGAGGCTGAGGTGGTAGGAAGGTTGGACGTTGAATTGGATAATAGATGCCGAGAATGGAGTACCAGCCAAGCAGAAAATTTGCATATTAGCATAATCTATGTGCATGCAATATACTGTATATATATATACATAAGTGGCATACTAGCTTCAGAAGAGAAGACTAAAATTGCCTATATATTTTTCAGGAAAGAATGCAATAAAAAAAATCTCATTCTTATCCACCTGAGTAATTTTATGGGCAATAAACACGCACTCCTTCTACACACACACACGTACTTCAAAACGTCAAATATTACCACCACCGCACCGCCGCCATCATCATCCATCCCGTTTTTCCTCCCGTGTGTGTTAGTTCGCCTATTGAAAAAATCTGCTTACTTTTGTACTAATCAGCAGTTGAACATGGGATGATAATAATAATACCAAAGAGTAAATCAAGGGGCGTATAATTTTGTTTGGCTGGAACAAGTTGAAAACACGCAAGAAATGGGATTTTATTTAGGTAACATGAAGATAGATAATTATTTTCCGGTAACATTCCCATTTTATTATATAGTACCGCCACCACCACCACAACCATCGTGTGTTTATATATAAAAAAAAACATGAAGTGATTTGCTTAGAGATTTATTTGGGACATGGTCCATGTTTAATATCCAACATTATCTTTAATGGTTTAATCAGATTATATGTAAAAACCAACAGCGATAAATTTTTTGTTAAATTCCGTTTGTGCTTCTCATTCTTACGTACTGATTGACTGTCTGAACGTTTCGCAAGGTATATATTTTTTACTATGAAAGATGCGATATTAGAGAAAGAAGAAGAATTTTTATGATTTTGAGAAAATACCGGTGGCTGCATTTTTAGCTATTTTGCGATGCATGCACCTGCTGCTTTATAATACATACCAATAAAAAATAATTTGATCATCATCATAAAACACAGTTACATTGCTTTGCAATGTTACATTGTTACATAAATAAACCTACTTAAAAGATTTTTTTATTACAATTTATTTTCGGCAAGTGCAGTGGGACGAAGTAAAAGGGCTGAATGGTGGGAGGAGACATTCAATTTTTCACCAAAAAATGTGTAAAACTTGATGTTGTACAATAAACCATATAGACTTTTTCTTTAAAATTATGCGCTGTCCCGACCCTTTAGAATGCCTCCACCCACCACTTAAATAAAGTTTACACTAAATAATCCCTACAACAGCAAATCAAGCAAACGTGTATATTTAAAATATATATATTTATTATCATTATTTATCTTCTGCTATTTCCCTGTTTATACTGAAACTGAAACCTATTTATCTTGCCAAAAATACGCATATAACTAACACAAAGAAATTTATAAGCTCTTTTGAAAATAAGAAGTTTACTTACATACATCAAACTCACAAGTGTATCTTTCTAAATAAAGCTATATGATGCATGCAAAAAAAATTTGTAAATGTAATTTACTTCGTTTTTTTTATACTACTGTTCCGCCGCCTCCGTCGTTGTTATGAGCGCTACGTGAGATTTTTTTTTGAGCTCCCTTCTATCCTCTTTGATTCATTTTATGCCCCAAGGGGCCCTGTCTCTATTTATGCACCGTGTGTGCACCCATCATATCATTATCCTCATGCACATGTAAAGCTTCTCATCAGCATCATCATTTTCGTTTCCCGATTTGGATCATCATCATGATCATCAACAACATCACCAAATCATCATTTCTCTGCTCATCTCTGCTCCTAGCACAGCAGCAAAAAACACAGATTTTCACAAAGTGTTAAACACATTCTCTGCTTGGTCTTTTGTATGTTTTAAGAAGCTGTTAAAGGGTTAATCAACTTTTAACTTTTTTTTGTGATAACTTTATGCATATTGCTCACTTCACTACACTTTTTATTACTCACCTGCTTCCATTGTTTTTTTTTGAGTAGCGCCCACACACACTTTTTTGTACATATTTTAGAATTTTTTTTAACACGCATCATCATCATCATCAGTCAATACCATACTTTTTTTTGACTGATTTTGTTATACTATATGAATGAGTGATTTTGCTCATCTTCACACACACACATGTACAATAAATATACCCATATATATAATTATTGTGCATACAATACATGCATACCGTATATAGAAAAGTGACTGCTTATTTTTCTCAAACTTCAGAAAAAAATGACGTTATGTTGTCATGTTAAACATATTTTACGTTGTGATTATTGCATATAATTTTCTGCACCAGTCCTCATCATAAGTTTTAAATTTTAAAACATTTTTTTATTACAATTTTACATATGCATGTGAGAATAATTTACCACTTTTTTTATCATGTTATCACATGGGAAGTTGGTATCACACATATATATTACGTAAAAAAAATGAAATGAATACACAGTCACATGTGGTGGTACTATATGGGTAATAATAATAAAAATAATATTTAATACCTATGCAAGTTCATATCATGTATAGACGTGTTGGATTTGCATGGGATTTTTGAATTCTTCTTCTTCGTCGTGTCATGTTGTAAATAGTGTGTATGTGCGTGAGTATGTTGGCATAATAATATAATGATAAAAGATGCATTTTGATAACATGAGTCGAAGAAATAGACATGTGCATATAAACATAAATGAAATGTATGCAATATATTTATATGCATCATATTTATAAAAGTTTATAAAATTTACAAGTTTACAACGTGGAGCATAAAAAATAAAATACACACCATCATAAGAGCAGCATCATCAACTCTCCAACAGTACATTATGCATATTTTAAAGTAGGCTGTGTCTTGTTGAGTATTCTCTGGTTGAAGATGATAATAATAACATGATGATGGCGATGATGATTAGTATGATAATGTTATGCATGCATGTGTGTGTATGTGTGTTTTGTGAATTATAAACTGTGAATAGTAATTTTATCAAGAAAAGTGAGCTGAAAAAAGAGAATGCAATGGTGCACATTTATACAGCAGATCAGATTCAATGCACACTTGGCAGACGGGGGCACAAATGAAGAAAAAAAGGAACGTTTTGAGTATGCATGTATTTCTGTTTCATTTTTATCCAATTCCCATTCATTTGAAGAAGAAGAAGAAAAACATTTTTATTATTGTTGTTGAGGATGATGATGATGGTGATGGTAATGATGAAGATGGCTGTTGTGACGATGATGATTGCATTATAGTGCATCATGAGGATATTTTGAAGTTAAGAAGAATAAGACGAAAAAGAAGAAGAAGAAGAGGAAAAAGGAAAGGGAATTGCTAAACATGCCAAATGCGCGATAAACTGAAAAGGCATATTAGTAGTATATTAATAATATATGCATGGTATATAGGGGGAAAACGAAGGGAAGTATTTTGAAGTTTTAGGAGGGTTTTATGAGAAACAGAACAGCGATATGGGATATGTAGAGAATTGTACGAAAGGAAAAAGGAAAGGGAATTGCTAAACATGCCAAATGCGCGATAAACTGAAAAGGCATATTAGTAGTATATTAATAATATATGCATACGGTATATAGGGGGAAAACGAAGGGAAGTATTTTGAAGTTTTAGGAGGGTTTTATGAGAAACAGAACAGCGATATGGGATATGTAAAGAAGTGTACGAAATGCGTGTAATAGCAAATAATACGGAATATTACGATATAATGGGAACGGAAACTCTCCATTACGGTCTTCGCTATAATATGGTATGTTTCTACAAAATACATGCATGGATACTAGTATGGATGCAGGCATATGAATATATTCATAAAACCAACTCTTTTAGTTAAATGCTGTAAAATTAAATATTTGGTTAATAATAATCAATACATTATTCAGTTAATATTGTCGTCTGGCGTCATTTAATAAATTATTAAAAAGTGTTTCCCAAGTTTTGACTTGACTACCTTTTTACATAACTTTTAATCTAAAAGGTTACCATT
This sequence comes from Zhuqinia jingwanae, assembly GCA_027744095.1. Lineage (NCBI taxonomy): Eukaryota > Metazoa > Arthropoda > Collembola > Entomobryomorpha > Paronellidae > Zhuqinia > Zhuqinia jingwanae. Next base: position 9,840 of record JAHZNC010001210.1, read on the forward strand.
GTAACAGCAGCCGATATAACCAGATTTCCCTATCCCAATATTACGTGCCTAAATTATACACACAAAAAGGCGACATAGAAGGAACAACGGACGGAACCCCCACACTCGTCAAGTCAAAACTCGGTTACATTTATAGCATATTCACATCTCTCACCAAAACAATTCTCCTGTCGCGTCTTCTTTTGTATTATTTCTCTTTGCCGAGTTTTTTTTTTGAGAGTATGCCATCCATGCCTTTTTGCGTTATGCCGTATGCATGCCCATATACAATTTTTTTTCTTCCTTTTTTGTTGACTTACAGAAAAACGCACAACCAAAATAAGACAAGTCGGTGGTGTTTTCTGTTTGGTGTTGTTGGCCTGTCCTTTTTATTTTCATATCCGTAGTAGTAGTAGTAGTACAACAAAACAGCAGCCTGTCTACTGAAAACTGTATACACCCGTACACCCGTGCGTGCGTACTTACTTTGCTAGTTACCTCAATACATACTCATATGCAAGCTCAAAAACTCACTGAAAAGGATGCTCGTCTCATCAACATCATGATCATGATCTGAGAAGGAATATATACACTGTAGACTTTTGCATAGCCAGTGAAGAAGATGTTCTTCTACTGAGCTGACTGACTGATTGTGAGTTTTGAAGATGTACTTTTACAAATTGTAAAAAAGGGTCTCCCTTTATCGCCTACTACTACTGCTGCTTCACTTTAAACTTTTGTGAATGGTTATGTTCTCTGCTGCTGTTGTTGTGATGATGTTGATGATCATCGTGATATGATGATGGTGTGTGGTGGTGGTGGATAGTGGCGAAGGAGATGGTGGTATTTATTGGGAAATGAGGATGTGTGAAGTGAATCATCTTATTTTCATTTACAATTTACACACAAACTACATACTACACACTACACACACTATTATTTACTAGCACACAGTACACTTTCATTATTACACACCAACACACACACACGCAGGAGGACGGGGAAGATAAATGTAATTATTACAGCAACAACTGCAACAGCAGCAGCAGTTGTTGTGGTGATAAGGGTAACAATAATCATAATAACAACTGAAGCTACTAAAAGATGATTGGGTTGATGATGGTGGATTGATTGGTTTGTTAAACAACTAGTGACTTGAGTAGCAAGAGAGAGAGAGAGACTACAAATAAATCAGAAGAGGATGATAATGATGTTGAGGATGATGGTCATTCAGAGAATGATTATCAAATATGAAGGTTTTGTGAATGGTGAATATTGTATACTGAATAGGTAAAAAAAAAGATAAGTGGTTCGTGATGAGGTTGGTATAGTGGCATGGTGTGGTGTGGCTAGGATGGTGTGTGTTGAGTGAAGATGGAAGGAAAAAAATGGTGACAAAAAATGGTAGGATTTGTGTTAATTGTAGGATAAGAGTCCCAATGAATGTACGTGCAATAAATATATATTTTTTATTAAATAAAATAAATCAGTCAAAACGCTTAGCTTATTAGGAATATTTTTTTTTAAAGGGAAACGTGCGTAATTATAAATTGTAGTTTTATTGAAAATAAACTTATTTGAATCCTTTCTTATATATTTTGTGTGTTTCTATAGAGTGGAGAGAGTTGAAATATGTAGACTTCCGGTGTGTCCTCCATGCATGGTTCCTCAGGGACACCACACCATTTTGGAGAGATCAGCGACGCTGAACATTGATCGTGTGCATGAACCGTACACATTAAATGTTGGAGACAGACCTCTGGATATTATGTGACTTGTGACAATATTATTATTTTTGCCAAAAAGTTTTACTTAATTAATTAATTACGCGCCATCAACCATTAAAAGCGATATTTATCGGAATCTCCATTTAAGAAGATATTATACATATTTTGTTGACGAAAGAGGCTGCTCCAATACTTTGCTTTGTTTTGCAGAGCGCTATAAAAAATAAACGTTATTTATTTTGGAACTTGAATGATTTGTATTACAACATTAATGAAAAAATGTTTCCCGAAGAGAAATGGTTGTTTGACGAAAAAACATTCATGAAAACAATGCAACGTTTTAACTGTAATTTATCGACTACAACGGTGGTCAAGTGAGTCGTATAGTGATGATGACAAAGTGATATATGGTAGACCGAAATAAAAAGTGTTACAAATAAGAACTACTGCCGCAATTGATTAATATTTTACCCACAAAAATAATAATAAAAATACTCGCTATAGATAAATTTAATTCACGGAGAGAAGAACGTATAATAACAAGTACAACTTTTTAATTTTAACGGACAAAATGGGTAAGCAATAGAAAAATTTAATAAAAGAATTTTTTTAATCTACGCTGATGCAGATGATGATGAAATTTTTACGACACAATAACAAGTGGCGGAACGGGTTTCATTACTAGAGTTCCATGACTATTTTGTGGAAATTTTAAAGATTTGTATTTTGCATTTCCTTCTGTTTGAATAGGTGGTAAATCAAGCAAAAACAGTTCTAAAAACGCACACCACGGTCCCCCTGGTCTAGACCAACGTGGTTTCCCCGGCGACCCATTTCAGCGAGCTGGTGTTGTGGTATCAAGTACAAAAAACTGCGATATTATCCGCACTCCCTGTAAGTATCTCTCTCTCTCTCTTTGAGATAAAGAAATGCCCACAAACAAATAACTTTTTCCAGGAAAACCCAAAAAACCGCAATTATCAAATACAGGCATTCTTGTCATATTTCCCATTTATTTTTGTTTACAGCATTAAGCACATTTGGACCGACAGGGAATAGCAATAAGTGTAAAACACTACCGCAACAGCTGTCCTTTCAAAAATCTCGCGGAGACTCATTCGACTCTGTAACAAATGGAGGCAGCAATGGGTTCATTAGCCGCGGCAGTGGGAGTCACGCTCAAGTATCCACTCCAAATGGCACCAGTTCCAGTAACATGTTCCTCCATCATGCTGCCGCCGCCGCAGCACACGCCCATGCTCACGCTCATCTCCACCATCATCAACTTTTTGGAGGGGGTGGTGGAGGGGGAGGTTCTGGGAGTATTGCAGGGATCTCAGGAAAAACTTTGGTGGCACTTTACGACTACTCTGCTAGACACTCGCGGGATGTTGCTTTTAAGAAGGGAGATATTCTTGAAGTTATCAATGATAGGTTAGCAGACAGACTGGAAATGTTAAAATATTAAAAAAAAATATCAGTGAACAACATAATTACATTTATTATAAAAAACTTTTATTTATTTATAAAAACTTGTGTGTGTATATTAAATTTGTAGTGATCCAGATTGGTGGAATGTATACGTCATCAGAACGGGAGAGACGGGCTATGTTCCAAGAAATTTTGTTGCTGCCGAGAAGTCTATCGAGTCAGAGGAGTAAGTTTGAGTTACAAAAGTTAAACACTTATTTGAAATGAAAGAAAACACTTGGAAAGCAAAGAAAAAAAAGTTGACCTCCAGTCAATATTCACAGTTTACCAAAGGAATAGGAATGTCCTACTTTTTTTAAACGTTCCTTTCATAATAATCCCTCCAAAGCTGAGAGTCAGTGTATGTGCAATGTACATAATGTGTGTGTGTGTGGAGTGCCTACAGAATTTTTATGTTTTTTTACAAGTTTATGCTTTTTTTGGAGGACACACATGTTCATGATGTTCATGTCATGGATGAATATTACATGAGCATATCATGGGAAAAGTTTATTTTTATGGATATAAAAGAAGGAAAGTTTTCTTGTAATCCACTTTCTTTTTCGGCAACCTTAATAAGGAGACTTCATTTCAATTTTCTTAACTGAATGAAGCGAGACGACGTGTGGATATGGAAAGACTGATCTGTTTTTAAACAAGATAGAATTATTATTTTATCAATGATATTAATATTTTTTTCCTTTTACCTTCTTGTAGTTGGTTTTTCGGAAAAATCTCCAGACGGGAAGCAGAAAAATTACTCATGTCGGAAGAAAACCCACGCGGAACGTTCCTTATTCGAAACTCGGAACAAAACCCAGGTGCATTCTCCCTTTCCGTAAAGGACTGGGAGCAGGATAAAAGTTACCATGTGAAACACTACAAAATCCGACCGCTGGACAGTGGTGGTTACTACATTACAACAAGACTGCTATTCCAATCTCTCCGTGAACTGGTGCAATCATACGCTCGCAATGCGCAAGGTCTTTGTCACGTTCTCACAAAGCCTTGCCCGAAGCCATGTCCACAAAATGGGACGGGTCAGAACTTGGAGGAAATGGATCTCGTTTATATTGCAGCACAAGTAAACATACTTTATCATTTTATAAAAATTTAATTTTTAATTTAAGCTTCTTCTACTAAAGTATGATGGCTTATAAATTTTTTCCACAATATTCATAGATTGCCAGTGGCATGGCCTACCTAGAAGAAAAGCAGCTTGTCCACCGAGATCTCGCAGCAAGAAACGTACTTGTTGGAGATAACAACATTGCCAAAATATGTGACTTCGGTCTAGCCCGTGTGATTGTTCAAGATGACGAGTATTGTCCTCGACAAGGGTCCCGGTTTCCTGTGAAATGGACAGCTCCTGAGGCTATCCTCTACGGAAGATTTTCAGTCAAGAGTGACGTGTGGAGTTATGGAATTTTATTAATGGAATTGTTTACATTTGGTCAGGTTCCCTATCCAGGTAATTAATTAGTTAGTTAACTAATTTACAAAAATAATTTCATTTCATTCAAATTTCATTTAAATTCAAAATTATTTTTAACCTATTTATATGTTTATAATAATTATTTTCATAAAATCTCCAGGAATGAACAATCGAGAAGTTATGGACCAAGTGAGCAAAGGCTATCGCATGCCCCAACCCGCCACAGGATTCGTATCCGATCCCGTCTACGGCATGATGCTGCGCTGCTGGGATACGGATCCTGATCGTCGACCCACCTTTGAATTTCTCAAACACTTTTTTGACGACTTTCCTGTTACATCAGAGATTCCATACCGGGAGGTCAAGAGTAAAATGAGTCATTCTTAAATTTAAAATAATCTTAATAATCACTACAATACCTAATTTATTTGTTATCCTATTGTGTAGTGTACCGTGTACCCCTCTAAAATCTACATAAATTATAAATATTGTAAAATTTTCAAAAAAAAAACAGTTAACAAAAAAGCTAACTCCAAAAAACGTACTCGTTATTATTATTATTATTATAATTATATAAATGCGCTACAAAAAAAATGTTTTAGACAGTAATTATTAATTAATTACAAGAAACCAAATACAAAAATAATTAAAACATCAACTCCTCTTCATTATATTAATTGTTGATTGTTCGTCGTATTTAACAATTTTTTTTGTACCAAGTTACATATATATCACGCGTTTGTCGTCGTCGTCGTCGTTTTTTCATCGTTGTTACCCAAACACAAACACACAAGGTTTTTGATTACCATATTACCTATATATTATAATACAATATACAACAATGTTGTTTTACTTATACCTTAATTTACACCCAACAAAGTTTATACATACATAAATCAATACATGTTATTATTTTTTATTCCCGTCGTTCATAATTAATTAATAATATTATTACAATATACAAACTTTTTTCGCAGTTGTGTACAGAATTCTCCAGTATTTACAGTCAATAGCAAAGTACGTTATTATTATTATTATTATTAATTATGATTATTATTATTATCATAACTATTATAGCAGTTAACGAACTAACTAATTATGATTATTATTATTATTATAATATTTACAACAACTTACCGTAAATATGATGATGATGAATTTTGTTTTTTTCTCTGATATACTTTACAAGATTAAGCTTTGTATGATGAAAAATCGAGTAATTATTACTATTATTATTATTATAATTATTATTAGGTAATTATTATTATTGAATTTCGATGAAATATTTGAGAGAGAGATCGATACCAAAAATACCAAAATGAAATTTTTTAGTCACAATAATGAAATCACAAAATGAAAAAAACAAACATTTTTTGAGTAGATAATTTTGATTTTATTTGTCATATAATAATAATAATATATTTTTCATAACAAAAAAAGCCAATCACAGTCACACAAATCATTTTTGTGATACACAAACTCGTGTACATTTTTTTGTATGCCTATACTACATCATTGTACTTTTCTTTCAAGTTTCAAATTAGGTATCTCATTGTCAGCTTTGTCATACTCACAATTCAAATATTATTATAAAAAAAGAGAATATATTATTTTGGCTCGAGGCAGTTTTGAAGTTTTGACCGTTTCAATGCTATACACGAATGAGCTGTTGTTGTCATTGTTATGATATATTCCTTTTCCTTCTGATACAATCAAAATCAAGATGAACGAATAATTGTGTAAAATGTTTTGAAATGTCAAAAGAGACAGCAGAAGAAGAAGAAGAAAATTAAATTAAATTTGTTAGAGAACTAAATAATTATTATTGAGAAAAGGATATAATAATAATAATATTGTTGGACATTTTCTTCTTGTTGAATAATATATGAACATTTGTATTTTGTCAGATCTGTAAAAGACGTACACAATAAGCTATATACCTACTCAAATTTAGCACAAAATACTATTCTTATTGTTGTAGGTACGTGTATATCTATAACCACGCAGAAAATCATCACAACGCAACAACAAACGTCGCATCTTTTTTTTTTGTAAATACAATGAAGCCAAAAAAACCCTAGACATATATACTTATATACCTAATTATAATATATATGCATAACATACAAAATACGGATGATAATTTTTTTTATGAATCATATAAGATCATCATCATCATAATAAAAATTTACTACCAAGGGCTCAACTCTATACTACACATTACTTACATGTAGATAGGTATTTATTATATTTTACCCCAAAAAGAGAACTACTCATTTATTATAGTTTCACCTTGGCACAGAAAATGGAAATATAATGAATCATTAATTTGTGCTCAAGGAATACATATACTTTTCAGCTTCCCGTGGGCTTTAAAAGAGATACATTGTATGACATTGGGTTCTTCTTCTTCTTCTTCAAATCACCTATTTAGTACAGAGAAACAAATAATTTTTCCCTTCATTCATTTTAATTTAAACATAATTTATTTAGTGTTTCACAATTTCGGATTTCATATGCACTTTCAACTTTGTAATCTGTGCACTATAAGCTGTTCAAAAATATCACTCACACACACATCTTATTCATTTTATTCCACACTCACACATACAGCACGTTTTTTTTTATTATATGAATAATGTATGTTATACCTACTATTTGGTTTTTTTGGAGTACATTTTGTTTTGCGGTAAAAACGGGACGAGATAATTTTCATGAATTTATTTATTTCCCAAAACAATAATATATACAAAATATAATATCTTTATTTATCTACCTACCTACTACTACTATATTCTTTGTATATTGGCCAACTTGTAAAAACGTACATAGTTACACAACTTGTATCTTATTTTGTACAGAAAAACAAAAAATTTGTATAAAAACTATCTGAATCATATAAATACATACACATTATGTACATTATACCTATTATGCATGTTTTTAAGTGAATAATATTAATATTATAAAATAGAGTAAGTAAAATACATACATTGTATAAAAAATATATAGATACATAAATCAGAATGTTGAAAGTTTGAAACATTGCCCCTGGGGTTATTCATTAAGACAGTTACGCCTAGAAAAACACACAGAAACTTTTTTTGTTTAGGACTTCCTCACTCATGTCACGTCCGTCTAACGGGAAGTAAATTGTGCACAAAAAACATCACTTTCGCGCTTCCATTCACATCCCCCAAAAAAATTCTCTTCTTCTTGGCGTGTGATGTGATAGTGATGATATATTCTTCTAAATTGATCTTACAACAACAATATTTTTTTTTAAACCGCCCCTCTCTCTCTTCAAAAACTACTTTTTTAACTTTGTTTTTTTTTGTTTTTTTGTTGTTTGTTTGCTGGATAGCATCCAGAGTTGGTATATTATTAATTGTTTTTTTTTGTAAAGTTTTTGTATTTTATAAAACTTCGCTTTTCAACTTTTTGCGTGTTTGATATAAAAGTCCATTATTTTCACACCCTTTTATATATACATATATTATACCTGTTATAGTAAAAAAAAACATAATGACATTGACATGTTAAATGCCTTAATGATATCATTATCTGTACTACTGTTGTATATACAAAGTATTATTAAATTAAAGTAATACGTATGGATATATTATTATTATTAGAATGATTAAATTCTTAACAGTTGTTAAACACTGTTGATTGATTAGGAATTTCTAATCTAAGCCAATAAGATGCTAAAAACTGTATAAAACATTGTTAGATTTAAATAAAGTAATTATAGGACTCTGAATAATAATAACTGTACATTACTTGTTATCAATAATTATTCTAAAATAATGCCATAATATCAAATACATAAATAATAATTATATACTTATATAAATTACCTAATTTAAAAAATAATATATATACAGCTTTATCGAGCTCATTTCCACCACACACAGAAGAGAACTTAAATATCTATTATAAAAAAACCAGTAAAATAATATTTAAAATTGGAAACCGTGAAGTAGTTGCAGTTTGATAATAATAAATACATAATTATTATTATGCTTTATATAAAATGTCTATTTAAAAGCTAAAAATGTATAAAAAATACCGCGTAAATTATAATGGATCGAGATTTTCATTTTCTTATAAAAAAAATTAATATCTACCTCAATCATCATCATATATGGATTGATTTGGAAAAAGAAATATTGTTTATTTATTCAATTTTTATTTCTTAACAAAATTCAAACAAGATTATATAAATAATATAAATTAAATTATTGAATTGCTAGATGACTGAATCGTTTTCCAACTCGAATAATAATTTTTAATGAAATATTATTTTCGACTGTGTTTATAAAAAAACCAAGTATATTGTACATAATATATACCTACCTACCTACCTACCTACCAATGTCAACCATTTTATGTACGTATTTTAACCTAAATTTTTTTGATGAAAACATACTAAACATACTATATAGGTATATACATTATATACATATTATACTTGTTGTGATGGATATAAATTTAATAAAACAAGTTTTAAAAAAAAGAATCCTTTTCCCTGTCGACACATTTCTGAATTCAATTACATTTCTTCAAAGAAAATGGAATTATCTCTTGTTGATCACTTTTATTATAAATGCCATGCGTGTGTGCTATTTCTTCTCTCTGTCTCAACCGTTTCTCCGACTTTACCATTTCATTAATGAAGCCCCAGGGGTGATACATTTATAAGCCTTTGTGTAACTCCTTTTTAGTTTGAAATGTTCCTTTGCGCTGGCTGCGGCACTGTATACTACATATCTATCCAAGCCATTCATCAAACGAGGACACGAATAACGTCGAGTGTCTATCATGATGATACATATGTCTATAAAGATTACATCTTTTTCTTTAAATTAGCCTTGGATTGAAGAAAGAGCAAGGATTGTGCTCCACATTTATTTTTTTAATATAAATTTTAGCCCACTATAGCGCCCTATGCCATATAATGCCATAAATGAGAGTACAAAACTACTACTATACTGGAGTCAAAGAAGAAATGTGATTAGGTATAATATGGCTATATATCTTGAGGTAGTTTTGATGTTGTGAAAGGTTATGTCTACACTGTCCACCGAGCATTACTTACATGCAGTTTCGTCGTCGTAAGCGGTAAACGGCAACCATATATGAGAGAGAAAAACAATTAACCAAAAAGTTCGAAGGCCACATTATATAAAGAAATGTCTATATATATATGTAATCGTCGTCGTAAGCGGTAAACGGCAACCATATATGAGAGAGAAAAACAATTAACCAAAAAGTTCGAAGGCCACATTATATAAAGAAATGTCTATATATATGTACATTTTGATGCATATACCGATATACAAACCTACACATTCCTTATAAATTTAATAGTATTCTGTTTTTTTTTACTAAAAGAAAATTGAAATTTGCTGTTTGAAAAATGATATGTGCAAACAAATAACTTTTTTTTTAACTGCAAAATAAACTGGTATCCACTGAAATTTACTAGGAAACTGGTATTCACATACTATCCAACAGGATGCACGCGTGAACTTTTGAGAAATCCAACAGAAAAGGAAATGATATTCAATACTGTTTCTAGATCATTCCATACCTATTTAAAAAATGTTTCTATCCAAAAACTGTAATTTACATAAAATATGCGAGTTGGAAAAAAATCGATATATTTTTATTTGTTTACGATTTATGCATTCATGCATATTAAATATTTGTGTTTTATTTATCGCATTTTCACTCATGTCGACAAAAATTTCATCATCGGTTTCACTTATTGCACATGTTATTCAAATTTAATTTTCTATCTAGTTCAATGATCATTGATCAGGCTACACGTTTTTCGAAACCATGTAGTTTATTGCACCAACAACAGAAGAAAAGGAAGGAAATGGAAGCATTTTTTAGTAAGAAAAATTTATTTACATAACTTTTGATTCGCCTCGTGTCATAAATTATGAGTCATAATAATGGATGTGTAATACGACATTAGATTCAACACAGGTATATATTAGCGACACGATAGGTAAACCTTTCCAACCGGAAAGTAACTATTTATGTTACTTGCTAAACATTCGACGACACGTTGACATTAAGTAAAAGTTTGCGTGCTATACCCTTTTTGCTTGATTTGCTTTCCTTTCCTGTTTCAAGTAGTTTTAGACTTGTTGCATAACAGTAATAACCGTCTTCCTTTCTGTTACGCGCACACATAAATACAAGCTAAAAAATAATATAGTACATTATTGTAGCTGGCCGTGCACAGTGTACAAAGCATATCATGTGTATGTACTATATCCCCTCCCAAAAGTCTAGTCAAAACTAAATACACTTGGACTTGTGCTAGGTTATGGTCTGGAAAGAATGGCCATG